>NIVC01003327.1:60000-70032 GCA_002269645.1 Macrostomum lignano
AAAAAATTTGCAGACGATAAGCATAACAAAAACTTTATAAAGAACCTATCACGATATTTATAGAAAATGTTAATAAACATAGAGTTGATAACAGGGTAAACACAAAGATAATATCAGCGATAATTTAAAACTGACATACAAATGTCATACGGTTTGCATTATTACGACACAAAATAAAGTGACTAGCAAGTTTTGATACAGCAAAACTACACAAAAGGTAAACAATGAAGGAGCGTTAAAGTGCAATGACCAATTGGTGTATGCAAAATAAAAAATTTAATGATTTATTGATAGCAAAAACAATCAAGATAAGCTCAGCCGTTTTGATTGACAGGAGTTGACAGTAATATAAACAAGAGTTAGCAACTCTGCCCACTTGTAAATTCAATTTTTATATCTATTTTTAAAAGTTCTCGTTCGTCAAGGTTATATGCCTAAGAATTTTTAAAGCATCAATTCCACTTCCGGTTTCTTAATTGCGCTTCTACCTCACTTCCGGTTTCTTAATTTGGATTGTATCTCACTTAAGGATGCATAATTAGGCTTTTATCTCACTTCCGGTTGCATAACTAAGCTTCTATCTCACTTCCGGTTTATTAATTTGGATTTTATCTCACTTAAGGATGCATAATTAGGCTTTTATCTCACTTCCGGTTGCATAACTAAGCTTCTATCTCACTTCCGGTTTATTAATTTGGATTTTATCTCACTTAAGGATGCATAATTAGGCTTTTATCTCACTTCCGGTTGCATAACTAAGCTTCTATCTCACTTCCGGTTTCTTAATTTGGATTTTATCTCACTTAAGGATGCATAATTAGGCTTTTATCTCACTTCCGGTTGCATAATTAAGCTTTTATCTCACTTACAGTTGCATAATTAGGCTTTTATCTCACTTCCGGTTGCATAACTAAGCTTCTATCTCACTTCCGGTTGCACAATTAGGCTTCTATCTCACTTTCGGTTGCACAGTTAGGCTTCCATCTCACTTAAAGTTACATAATTAAGCCTTTATCCCACTTACAGTTGCATAATTATGCTTTTATCTTACTTCTGGTTGCATAATTAGGCTTCTACCTCACTTCCGGTTGCATAGTTAAGCTTCTACCTCACTTCCGGTTGTATAGTTTAGCTTCTGTCTCACTTCCGGTTGCAAAATTAAGCTTCCATCTTACTTCCGGTTACAAAAATTCAGCTTATGTCTTACTTCCGATTGCATAATTGAGCCTCTATTTCACTTCTGGTTGCACAATTAGACTTTCATCTTACTTGCGGTTGCATAATTTAGCTTCAATCTTACTTCCGGTTGTATAGTTAAGCTTCTATTCCACCTTTGCTCGTCTCAATTATAACTAAATAATCGTATTTAACCAACAGAATAAAAACACAGAAAATTCCTACTTTTCATGCGCATTTAGGACTAGACTAGACTAAAAAGACGAACATAAAAGACAAACAAACAATCTTCTGTCCGACAATGAAATTCAAGAGAACCCGGACGGTCCAGCATCGGCTCCGGCGGTCGCGTCTGCCGACCCGTCGATTGCCCAGTCCGGACCGCCAGGCGGCGGCGCTCGCCGACTTGACAAGACCAGCTGTTGCCGACGTCTGGCCAGCAGCTGCGCGGCAAGCCGGCGTCGCTCATCCGGGTCGGCCAAATTGTCGGCATAGGTGGCGTCGAGTTTCTCTTTGAATCCGCGCAGCTCGGCCGACTCCCAGGCTAGCGGGCGCGGCAGGGCGACCTCGCAGTCGCCGTTATTGGTCAATTCTTCGTCGTCGCCGCCATCGTCAGAGCTGGTGAAGTCCGCAGTCAGGGCGGCGGCGTAACGGCTGGCGGATTGAGGGTCCAGGCTGGGGCGGAGGAACTCGAAACTGCGGAGACGGCGCTGCAGCTTCTGGTGATGGAGACGGACTTGATATGCATCAGCTGGTCTCTAGAGAGCATCTATCAACTCGTGTCTAGAGAGCATCTATCAACCCGTGTCTAGAGAGCATCTATCAACCCGTGTCTAGAGAGCATCTATCAACTCGTGTCTAGAGAGCATCTATCAACCCGTGTCTAGAGAGCATCTATCAACCCGTGTCTAGAGAACATCTATCAACCCATGTCTAGAGAGCATCTATCAACCCGTGTCTAGAGAACATCTATCAACCCGTGTCTAGAGAACATCTATCAACCCGTGTCTAGAGAGCATCTATCAACCCGTGTCTAGAGAACATCTATCAACTCGTGTCAAGAGAGCATCTATCAACTCGTGTCTAGAGAGCATCTATCAACCGTGTCAGAGAGCATCTATCAACTCGTGTCTAGAGAGCATCTATCAACTCGTGTCTAGAGAGCATCTATCAACTCGTGTCTAGAGAGCATCTATCAACTCGTGTCTAGAGAGCATCTATCAACTCGTGTCTAGAGAGCATCTATCAACTCGTGTCTAGAGAGCATCTATCAATGAGTCTAAGAGAGCATCTATCAATGAGTCTACAGAGCATCTATCAATGAGTCTACAGAGCATCTATCAATGAGTCTACAGAGCATCTATCAATAATCAGCCATCAAAGAGCCACTCACCTGCGGCACTGCAGTATCATTATTAGTCCTAGCCGTGGCCCGCTGTATCAGGCTGGCAAATTGCATTTCCCTATTGGTTCGTTTCATATTCGGCTTCAGGTAGCAGCTGTACCAGACTCGCATGTACTGGACTGCCGATTCTGAAAATAAATTTTGCTTATTCATTAGGTTGATCAGTGAGAATTTAAGAGAAAGAAGCCGCAATTCCGAGTGTTAAATGCAAAGATGAACATTGGGTCTGCCTCCTATCGAAAAAAACAATAATAATTTTTGTGCTGAAAATCTTCCTAGCGCATTTTTCTGCTAAAATCAGCCGCCTTAACTTTTTTCTAAGGAGGAGTTGTCCTTGCTTAAACCCTTAAACTCCTTACAGAACCTCTACCCCTGTCCTGCAGATCAATTTTTATTAGCTTACTTCGTTGTTCCAGCCAAAAGCTGCCATGTACATTTCAGTGGACTGGCTAATGTACATTATTGCTGAACCAATTAGCAAGCTGCTTATGCCTGCAAGCTATGGGCTTCTAAACTTATCTATAGTTATTCTAGTATATGTAGTTTTAATTGAAAAGGTAGCGTTCTTTACAGTATAAAATTCAATTTTCAACAAGGCCACTCACTATTCCAGTCGTCCGGATGGCAGGGCAGATGCCGGCCAGCTGTTTGGCTCGATCGATCACTCGATCGGCCGCCGTCAGGTTAACTCGAGCGCTGAATGGCAGAGTGAAGTCGAATAGATCGCTTGACAGCTCGTCTTTGAGGGTCCGGTAGGCGCGGCGGAGAAGAGCCTGAAAAATGAAAATATTTCGAAATTTTCATTTGTTTTAATGAGACTACCGCTGGGGCACTAAACATGGCACTAAGGTATTCAAAATGGCACCCTGATATTCAAAATGGCACTCTGATATTAAAAATGGCACTCTGATATTCAAAATGGCACTATGGTATTCAAAATGGCACCCTGATATTCAAAATGGCACTCTGGTACTCAAAATGGCACTCTGATATTCAAAATGGCACTATGCTATTAAAATGGCACTATGGTATTCAAAATGGCACTCTGATATTCAAAATGGCACTCTGATATTCAAAATGGCACTCTGATATTCAAAATGGCACTATGGTATTAAAATGGCACTCTGATATTCAAAATGGCACTCTGATATTCAAAATGGCACTCTGATATTCAAAATGGCACTCTGATATTCAAAATGGCACTATGGTATTAAAATGGCACTCTGATATTCAAAATGGCACTCTGATATTCAAAATGGCACTCTGACATTCAAAATGGCACTCTGATATTCAAAATGGCACTCTGATATTCAAAATGGCACTATGCTATTAAAATGGCACTCTGGAATTCGAAATGGCACTCTGATATTCAAAATGGCACTCTGATATTCAAAATGGAACTGGTATTCAAAATGGCACTCTGATATTCAAAATGGCACTCTGGAATTCGAAATGGAACTGGTATTCAAAATGGCACTCTGATATTCAAAATGGCACTCTGATATTCAAAATGGAACTGGTATTCAAAATGGCACTCTGATATTCAAAATGGAACTGGTATTCAAAATGGCACTCTGATATTCAAAATGGAACTGGTATTCAAAATGGCACTCTGATATTCAAAATGGCACTCTGGAATTCGAAATGGAACTGGTATTCAAAATGGCACTCTGATATTCAAAATGGCACTCTGATATTCAAAATGGAACTGGTATTCAAAATAGCACTCTGATATTCAAAATGGCACTCTGATATTCAAAATGGAACTGGTATTCAAAATAGCACTCTGATATTCAAAATGGAACTGGTATTCAAAATAGCACTCTGATATTCAAAATGGAACTGGTATTCAAAATAGCACTCTGATATTCAAAATGGAACTGGTATTCAAAATAGCACTCTGATATTCAAAATGGAACTGGTATTCAAAATGGCACTCTGATATTCAAAATGGCACTCTGATATTCAAAATGCACTCTGATATTCAAAATGGAACTGGTATTCCAAATGGCACTCTGATATTCAAAATGGCACTCTGGAATTCGAAATGGAACTGGTATTCAAAATGGCACTCTGATATTCAAAATGGCACTCTGATATTCAAAATGGAACTGGTATTCAAAATGGCACTCTGATATTCAAAATGGAACTGGTATTCAAAATGGCACTCTGATATTCAAAATGGCACTCTGGAATTCGAAATGGAACTGGTATTCAAAATGGCACTCTGATATTCAAAATGGCACTCTGATATTCAAAATGGCACTCTGATATTCAAAATGGCACTCTGATATTCAAAATGGCACTCTGATATTCAAAATGGCACTCTGATATTCAAAATGGAACTGGTATTCAAAATAGCACTCTGATATTCAAAATGGCACTCTGATATTCAAAATGGAACTGGTATTCAAAATGGCACTCTGATATTCAAAATGGAACTGGTATTCAAAATGGCACTCTGATATTCAAAATGGCACTCTGGAATTCGAAATGGAACTGGTATTCAAAATGGCACTCTGATATTCAAAATGGCACTCTGATATTCAAAATGGCACTCTGATATTCAAAATGGAACTGGTATTCAAAATAGCACTCTGATATTCAAAATAGCACTCTGATATTCAAAATGGAACTGGTATTCAAAATGGCACTCTGATATTCAAAATGGCACTCTGGAATTCGAAATGGAACTGGTATTCAAAATGGCACTCTGATATTCAAAATGGCACTCTGATATTCAAAATGGAACTGGTATTCAAAATGGCACTCTGATATTCAAAATGGCACTCTGGAATTCGAAATGGAACTGGTATTCAAAATGGCACTCTGATATTCAAAATGGCACTCTGATATTCAAAATGGAACTGGTATTCAAAATGGCACTCTGATATTCAAAATGGCACTTTGATATTCAAAATAGCACTCTGATATTCAAAATGGAACTGGTATTCAAAATGGCACTCTGATATTCAAAATGGCACTCTGGAATTCGAAATGAAACTGGTATTCAAAATGGCACTCTGATATTCAAAATGGCACTCTGATATTCAAAATGGAACTGGTATTCAAAATGGCACTCTGATATTCAAAATGGAACTGGTATTCAAAATGGCACTCTGATATTCAAAATGGCACTCTGGAATTCGAAATGGAATGGTATTCAAAATGGCACTCTGATATTCAAAATGGCACTCTGATATTCAAAATGGCACTTTGATATTCAAAATGGCACTATGCTATTAAAATGGCACTCTGGAATTAGAAATGGCACTCTGATATTCAAAATGGCACTCTGATATTCAAAATGGAACTGGTATTCAAATGGCACTCTGATATTCAAAATGGAACTGGTATTCAAAATGGCACTCTGATATTCAAAATGGCACTCTGGAATTTGAAATGGAACTGGTATTCAAAATGGCACTCTGATATTCAAAATGGCACTCTGATATTCAAAATGGAACTGGTATTCAAAATGGCACTCTGATATTCAAAATGGAACTGGTATTCAAATGGCACTCTGATATTCAAAATGGCACTCTGGAATTCGAAATGAACTGGTATTCAAAATGGCACTCTGATATTCAAAATGGCACTCTGATATTCAAAATGGAACTGGTATTCAAAATAGCACTCTGATATTCAAAATGGCACTCTGATATTCAAAATGGAACTGGTATTCAAAATAGCACTCTGATATTCAAAATGGAACTGGTATTCAAAATGGCACTCTGATATTCAAAATGGCACTCTGGAATTCGAAATGGAACTGGTATTCAAAATGGCACTCTGATATTCAAAATGGAACTGGTATTCAAAATAGCACTCTGATATTCAAAATGGAACTGGTATTCAAAATAGCACTCTGATATTCAAAATGGAACTGGTATTCAAAATAGCACTCTGATATTCAAAATGGAACTGGTATTCAAAATGGCACTCTGATATTTAAAATGGCACTCTGATATTCAAAATAGCACTCTGATATTCAAAATGGAACTGGTATTCCAAATGGCACTCTGATATTCAAAATGGCACTCTGGAATTCGAAATGGAACTGGTATTCAAAATGGCACTCTGATATTCAAAATGGCACTCTGATATTCAAAATGGAACTGGTATTCAAAATGGCACTCTGATATTCAAAATGGAACTGGTATTCAAAATGGCACTCTGATATTCAAAATGGCACTCTGGAATTCGAAATGGAACTGGTATTCAAAATGGCACTCTGATATTCAAAATGGCACTCTGATATTCAAAATGGCACTCTGATATTCAAAATGGAACTGGTATTCAAAATGGCACTCTGATATTCAAAATGGAACTGGTATTCAAAATGGCACTCTGATATTCAAAATGGCACTCTGGAATTCGAAATGGAACTGGTATTCAAAATGGCACTCTGATATTCAAAATGGCACTCTGATATTCAAAATGGAACTGGTATTCAAAATGGCACTCTGATATTCAAAATGGCACTCTGATATTCAAAATAGCACTCTGATATTCAAAATGGAACTGGTATTCAAAATGGCACTCTGATATTCAAAATGGCACTCTGGAATTCGAAATGGAACTGGTATTCAAAATGGCACTCTGATATTCAAAATGGCACTCTGATATTCAAAATGGAACTGGTATTCAAAATGGCACTCTGATATTCAAAATGGAACTGGTATTCAAAATGGCACTCTGATATTCAAAATGGCACTCTGGAATTCGAAATGGAACTGGTATTCAAAATGGCACTCTGATATTCAAAATGGCACTCTGATATTCAAAATGGAACTGGTATTCAAAATAGCACTCTGATATTCAAAATGGCACTCTGATATTCAAAATGGAACTGGTATTCAAAATAGCACTCTGATATTCAAAATGGAACTGGTATTCAAAATAGCACTCTGATATTCAAAATGGAACTGGTATTCAAAATAGCACTCTGATATTCAAAATGGAACTGGTATTCAAAATAGCACTCTGATATTCAAAATGGAACTGGTATTCAAAATGGCACTCTGATATTCAAATGGCACTCTGATATTCAAAATAGCACTCTGATATTCAAAATGGAACTGGTATTCAAAATGGCACTCTGATATTCAAAATGGCACTCTGGAAGTCGAAATGGAACTGGTATTCAAAATGGCACTCTGATATTCAAAATGGCACTCTGATATTCAAAATGGAACTGGTATTCAAAATGGCACTCTGATATTAAAATGGAACTGGTATTCAAAATGGCACTCTGATATTCAAAATGGCACTCTGATATTCAAAATGGAACTGGTATTCAAAATGGCACTCTGATATTCAAATGGAACTGGTATTCAAAATGGCACTCTGATATTCAAAATGGCACTCTGATATTCGAAATGGAACTGGTATTCAAAATGGCACTCTGATATTCAAAATGGCACTCTGATATTCAAAATGGAACTGGTATTCAAAATAGCACTCTGATATTCAAAATGGCACTCTGATATTCAAAATGGAACTGGTATTCAAAATAGCACTCTGATATTCAAAATGGAACTGGTATTCAAAATAGCACTCTGATATTCAAAATGGAACTGGTATTCAAAATAGCACTCTGATATTCAAAATGGAACTGGTATTCAAAATAGCACTCTGATATTCAAAATGGAACTGGTATTCAAAAATGGCACTCTGATATTCAAAATGGCACTCTGATATTCAAATAGCACTCTGATATTCAAAATGGAACTGGTATTCAAAATGGCACTCTGATATTCAAAATGGCACTCTGGAAGTCGAAATGGAACTGGTATTCAAAATGGCACTCTGATATTCAAAATGGCACTCTGATATTCAAAATGGAACTGGTATTCAAAATGGCACTCTGATATTAAAAATGGAACTGGTATTCAAAATGGCACTCTGATATTCAAAATGGCACTCTGGAATTCGAAATGGAACTGGTATTCAAAATGGCACTCTGATATTCAAATGGCACTCTGATATTCAAAATGGAACTGGTATTCAAAATAGCACTCTGATATTCAAAATGGCACTCTGGAATTCGAAATGGAACTGGTATTCAAAATGGCACTCTGATATTCAAAATGGCACTCTGATATTCAAAATGGCACTTTGATATTCAAAATGGCACTATGCTATTAAAATGGCACTCTGGAATTAGAAATGGCACTCTGATATTTAAAATGGCACTCTGATATTCAAAATGGAACTGGTATTCAAAATGGCACTCTGATATTCAAAATGGCACTCTGGAATTCGAAATGGAACTGGTATTCAAAATGGCACTCTGATATTCAAAATGGCACTCTGATATTCAAAATGGAACTGGTATTCAAAATGGCACTCTGATATTCAAAATGGAACTGGTATTCAAAATGGCACTCTGATATTCAAAATGGCACTCTGGAATTCGAAATGGAACTGGTATTCAAAATGGCACTCTGATATTCAAAATGGCACTCTGATATTCAAAATGGAACTGGTATTCAAAATAGCACTCTGATATTCAAAATGGCACTCTGATATTCAAAATGGCACTCTGATATTCAAAATGGAACTGGTATTCAAAATGGCACACTGACATTCAAAATGGAACTGATATTGAAAATGGCACTCTGGAATTTGAAATGGCACTCTGATATTCAAAATGGAACTGGTATTCAAAATAGCACTCTGATATTCAAAATGAACTGGTATTCAAAATGGCACTCTGATATTCAAGATGGCACTCTGATATTCAAAATGGCACTCTGATATTCAAAATGGAACTGGTATTCAAATGGCACTCTGGAATTCAAAATGGCACTCTGATATTCAAAATGGAACTGGTATTCAAAATAGCACTCTGATTTTCAAAATGGAACTGGTATTCAAAATGGCACTCTGATATTCAAAGTGGCACTCTGATATTCAAAATCGCACTTGATATTCAAAATCGCACTTGATATTCAAAATGGCACTCTGATATTCAAGATGACACTCTGATATTCAAAATGGCACTCTGATATTCAAAATGGCACTCTGATATTCAAAATGGCACTCTGATATTCAAAATGGCACTCTGATATTCAAAATGGCACTCTGATATTCAAAATGGCACTCTGATATTCAAAATGGCACTCTGATATTCAAAATGGCACTCTGATATTCAAAATGGCACTCTGATATTCAAAATGGCACTATGGTATTCAAATGTCACTATGTATTCAAAATCGCACTTTGATATTCAAAATCGCACTTTGATATTCAAAATGGCACTCTGATATTCAAAAATGGCACTTTGATATTCAAAATGGCACTTTAATATTTAAAATGGCACTCTGATATTCAAAAATGGCACTTTGATATTCAAGTGCGCACAGTTTTAGAATTCAAAAATTCACTGAACAAGATATTAAAAAATGGTGCCCAGAAAGTATGAAAACAAAATGGCATTAAATATC
>NIVC01003328.1:0-103883 GCA_002269645.1 Macrostomum lignano
ACAGCTTCAGGCACAGCACCCGCTCCACTGACATGCACAAAACCAGCAGCGGCGTGCTGAGTGCCATGGCGGTCATGACGAACGCATGCGCCTGGCAGGCTGGGTAGCCGCCCAGCCAAGTGAGACGGAGCCGCTGGACGCTAGCGTTTGAACGTGGCTGTCCCGTAGACAATCAGAGGCGCAGATGAGGTCAGCACCTGCCCGAGCATGTCATTAAGAATGAGCGCGGTCAGCAGCGTGTAGAACAGGGTTCGACTCTTGCTCGGCGTCCTCCGTTGCAGCACCAAAAGTGCCAGAAGGTTGCCCGCCACGCCCACAAAGAGGCTCAGCGTCTTGGCCCACTTCACGCCGCTTCGACTGGGAATATCGCAGCTCCAGTCTACCTGCGGCTGCTGACAGCTGAGCAGCCGGGAGCAGCAGCTGGAGTAGTTAACCATCGGGTCTGATTGGTTTCGAAATCCGGTTTGCTGCATTATTCTTGTGTCTGGTTTCAGCAGGGTGTCTCCTGCTTAAACTAGCCAGCGCTGCCTCAGTATTAATGAACGCACCAGGCAGTTCCTGATTCGACGAGGCGGAGCTAGCCAATGGGCTGCCGCACTGCGGCTTGCTCGCGCTTCTCTTCATCCTGCCCATTGCAATTGGCAAATTCTCCGTGTGCAGATCAAATTTCAGTAGCGCCGCTACTCAATGCGAAGGGACGTGTCAGGGCCGGTCGGGCCTCTGGGGAATGCAGCGAGGGACTGGTGATTCCTGAGCGCCGCAATAAAGCGTCTCTCTCAGGAACCAGCCTCTGTTCCGTTGAAAATCAACTTAGCTGGTGGCCGAAAGCCTAAAAGCCACCAGATCCGAACTCAGACAGCATACAGCCATGTACATCTAGTGTACGAGCGTAGTAACAAAATCAAACATTTTAAACAAAAAAACATCAAACAAAGAAAATGTCTAAATTTCATGTGAAGTCGTAAAAACCAATTCCTCAAACTAAAATGCCAAGCTTTGAATTTAATCAAATGATTTATAGCTTTATCAGAGCCTAACGCTATAAAAATGTTAGCGAAAGAACGCCTAGAAGTTTCTGTTTTTCTTCACATTCAATTCGGTACAAAGTCAAGATGTAGCGGCTGCCCAAAGACGTCAGGCGCTGGGGATTTGATGCGTCAGAAATGGGGCTTTCAAGCACGGAAAAGGGACAGCAGGCCGGGCAGCGGATTCGGCGGACTGTGAGGCCAAGGCGGAGTCGCTTCCGATCCGCGCCGTCTTGCCGGCATCCGCTATGCCTGGGCCATAATTAGAGGCGGGGACAGCCACGGCTTTCAGAATCCTGTAAAAGCCGAGCCGCCTGGACCGGCTCCCCGTCCGGTTTCCTTGCTGCACTTTGAGCGATGGCGCGCAGCACTTTTTAAACGCTTGAATGCAGCCAGCCAGATGGTCGCTGAGGAGGCGCCGACCGCCGTGCCAGCCTGAATGGCATTGCATGTGCAGGTGCATTAGGCCCAGGCTTCCTCCGCGCGCGCCGTCTTCTGAGTGGCTCGAATCAACCTACCTGGCATTGAGTTTTGTTTGCCGTGGTCGCCAACTCCCGTATTTGCTTGGATAATAATTCTCGCTGTGAAGTCCGCTGCGGCTGTATATTATTGCCTCAGTTGCGAATAAAAAGCCTCGATCTCGGCACGCTGGGCAGGCTTCTGTGTTTGCATTCGACCTGTGCATTATCTTCTCTCTTATTCAAGAAGATTGTTGCAATATTTCTTGGGCTAAACCTAAAATTTCCGTGCTGCTCCCAAGGCAGTTGGCCAAATAGCAACTTTTCGAATGCAAGTCCTCTGTGCCTTAATCCCCCTGATGCTCAGGGCTCCTGATCCCACAGGCGGTCAGCTCAGAAAAAGATGTTTGTGCAATAAAAAGCGCTACTAGAGCTCCAAAACGCCAAACCATGCAGCTTTTCAAGGATCATCTTTGGTCTCAATATATTACTCAAAATCAATAATTCATAAGGCTGCGCGCATGGCTATGTCAGAGGCCAACACGGATGCCTCATACCCATCTTTCCCTCGCGCGGATTCTACATGCGATTGATAGCTCTCGGATCGCGCATTCGATCGCTGCTTGCTTCTGATAAGCGTGGGTGGAGAAATTGATGCAACTGCATGGGAAGTGACTAACTTCCTGCTCAGGAAGCAAGAGAAGCGAAAGGCTTGGGATTTTTATCCAAGGGGCAAGAGCCTGTATTGGATACCAACCGGAGCCGTTCGTCACTGTCAAATGCTGGAGCCGAGAGGAATTCGTTAATTCGCTAAGTACGGCAGCGCTTTGGCTGCTTCTAATTTGCATGCCTAACTGGCTTTGCGATCGGAACCACAGCTATTCAAGCCAGGAATCAGCACGATGCAGCATCGCAGATATAGAAAAGCAGCATTGCAGAGCATTATTGCATGCAGTACCAGAAGTACCAGGAGCCGAGGACTGCTTTTCGTTCAGTGAAGGCGATCCTGCTGTCCATGGCCCTACCTGACAGACAGAGGGCAACAACAAAAAAAAATACGCTGTCAGGATGGCAAAAGTCAGCATCACAGGGCGCGCTTCATGGCTTGGGCGCGAACAAAGGCCGCGCCACCGGCAGTGTCCGGGGCGCCGGCGTCAGCCAGCAGACAGTCGACATAACGCCGAGTTCGCGCTTGACCTCGCCGGTAGGGTGCCTGCAGCGTGAGCAGCAGCACCTCCTGCACCGGCTGTGGGCAGTACGACTCGGCGCGGATGAGATGGCCTGCGAGCTGGAGTCGCCGACGGCGCAGTACATCGCTTGAACGTGGCAGGCCAGCGCGGCGATAGAGTGCCGCGTTGTTGACTCGCTCGACGCCGATGATGAAGGCGGCGCGCAGCAGGCCAGCGTGCGCCGCATCGACTTGCTGTTCGAGTGAGTCCGTCAGCGTCCAGGTCTTGGCGTTCAGCAGCGTTCTGCCAGGCGGTGATGGTGACCCGACCCGACCATCGTGGCGTGCTTTACAACGCCGAGACCTGCATGGACGCTGACGGATTTTCTCGAACAGCAAGTTGACGCGGCTTGCTGCTCGCCGCCCCGGGTTCGGTCGGTGGCGTGGAATATGAGAGGCGCCCCTGTGACGCCGCGATTAATACGTCTTAAAAGACCTTAACTGAGTCTATACTTGGAACTGATGCAAGGCAAACAGTGAATACGGTCTTAGTCCAAACAGGTACACTGTAGTAATATGGAACAGGCTAAAGTGGCTTAAACTTCACAAAAGTTTCTGGTGTCTGCAGGTTTACGTTCTTCAAACACATAAATGTATTAATGAGAACATGGGATGCAAGAAACCCAGTCTCAATCGACTGCTGCTATTAGGAAGGCATTGACAAACATAAAAAAGAATTGTATTCCTGTTTTGTGAGGTACAGCTCTCGAATGACTTGCTAAATAGGTACCAAAGAAGTTCCAATACCATAAAGTACTTCTGAACGCGCAGAGATGGAGCGAGTTTTGCCATGCTGCATAGTTAGTAAAGAAAGTAAATTCTCAGAACCGATCAATTCCATGGCCTCCGCGTTTCATCATAGCACTGCGATGTGGGAGAATTCCGCATGTGTTCCGTTCCGCATCCACTCCAGTGTGCAGCAACTCTTGCAGGCAACTCGACTCTTCTCCCAACCCCACACAGCTTTCAAGTATGGAGAATGAGCGACTGGATGGATCAGCGATTAAATTTCCTAGCCGCAAGGGAGTTCAGTGAAATCTCTGTTGCAGAGAAGATGGACGGACTGGCTGTGGAAAGTAATTGTGGGCTAGAGAAATGACTAGCATGGGGTCAAGCAATCAGCTGTTGTGTTGAAAAACTCGAGCGCGTCACGTGAAACGCGACGAATTCGAGAGTGCAGGCGGAGTCCGACCTCAAACCTAGTACCACGGCCGGCTACTTATTATGCTTATCTTCAGCTGGGGCAGCAAGCAAGGGAGAAGACGGGGAGAAACAGAGAGCTGCTGCCTGTTTATGCACAATTGCACTTTTGCAGATATCGGGCAAGAAAGGGGATCAGCGATGCAGGCTCAAGACAGCTCTGTTGAAGCTTAAATTGAAAAAAATCTGTTGAACAGTGGATGAAGCTTCGCAGATATTGTGCAGGAGCAGATCATCCATTGTAATTAGGAATAGTAATTAATAGAATATCTGGGATAGACGCAAGCTAATCCGCCTAAGCTGGCGCTGGCCCACCTACAGTAGCCATGACTGACCCTGCCTTCACAGAACTGTGCAGTCCATTGTCTCATGACGAAGCTTCATCCCAGAATTGCTACTCAGGCGACGATAAGTTAATTAATCGGGAGACTACAGACAGCATCCGCGGCATGTGATGCCCTTTGATGAACGGCAAGTATATAATGAGTGCAGATCGACAAGCGAAATCAATTCATCTGATAGGCTATTGCCATTGTTGAATGCTAATTAATCGAGGTAAAAATACTCGCTTTGCTCACTCGAGTGTAATGCGAGGCTCGATTCTAAGCCAATTCTTTTGAGGAGCATTGTGAAGCATTCTAAGATTGCTGTGAGCGCTTAAATTCAAAGACCGGCCTGCGCCACTGAGCTGCACGCAACACGCTTGAACTCTCAGAGAATTCTTTATTCAAATTCTCGCAAAGCTGGCGCTCACTTCCGCTGCTTCCGGCAGCTGTAATGGAAACGCGGTGCATGTCTGTTGTTCTGCAGTCCCAGTCCATGCTGCACTTCATAACGATCAGGAGTCGATAGGGCAAGCAGACTTTTCATTCTCAAGAGGCCTGACTGAATCCCGCCCTACTCACTGCCGCCCAACCAGGCAGCAGGGCACCGACAGTTAAGGTCGAATTAGTAATTACAATAGTTAGATTATAAAGAATAAATACCAAAAACTAGCAATGAATTACAAACACGCAAGCTGTGCTTACAGTAGAGTCACAAAGGAACAGCGGAGTGGCACAGCGGTATATTTCGCACTGAGTGACTCGACAGTCAATGTAGAAGCGCAGGTCTAGGATTAAGATAGCCAGCAGGCACGGCAGGCTGAGCTGCAAATTATTGCCTAATCTGCTGATTTATTGTGGCGACAGATGGCCTGGCAGCAAATTTGCGGCACCAAAATAATAAGCTATTTTTGTCTCATCGGCTACAGCAGCTTGAGGTGCCCGGTGACCTGGTCAATGACGGGCGAAGGCCCGGGCCCGATGCCCAGCACGGTGGCCGAGCCGGCAGCGATCTGGGTCCGGCCGGCGTCGTGGATGACCACAGCCACCAGGCCTAGCGAGTGCGCGATCGCCTGCAGTTCGTACAGCCGGTTCTCGTCGCCGTCGGCCCGCAGCGCCACCTTCTGCTGGCCGGTGCGGAGCCACTTGGCCAGCGAGGCCGAGTCCGCCCGCTGCGCCCGCCGGTAGCAGCCGACGGCGGCGTGGGCGCACTGGGCGGCCGACTTGCCGCGGGACATGCCCAGATCTGTGCGGGTCACCAGCGTCATCTTCCACTCCGTGTAGCCGCTGAAGTCGCCGCCGCCGCCGCCACCATCGTTGCTGTCTTCCCCGGCGCTGTCGCTGTCCCAGGAGTCCGACGCAGCCGGCGCCCCGGACTCGCCCGCTGCTGGAGGTGCATCGCCGTCGCCAGCGGTGCCGCCAAACCGAGACCGGGCGAGCCAGCCGGCCAGCACTCCGGCCAGCAGGGCGGACAGCGAGGCCAGCCAGGGGGTCATGGCGGCATGCAAATCAGTGAAAATACGGCTGCAGAGCGCGTGTCCATGAGCCTCGGGATTGCTTGGGTGGGTCACAAATAATAGGCCTGACCAGATGGGATTTGGGAAATTCGAGATTAGGGATTTAGACTGAACCCGAGGATCTGAAGTGGAGGCTGAATATAAGGACCCGGATGGAGGCTGAACCTAAAGACCTGGGGGATCCGGGGTAGAGGCTGAACCTGAGGACCCGGGGATCCGGGATGGAGGCTGAACCCGAGGACCCGGGATGGAGGCTGACCTGAGGACACGGAATGGAGGCTGAACCTGAGGTCCCGGGGGATCCGGGATGGAGGCTGAACCGGAGGAACCAGGATGGAGGCTGAATCTGAGGACACGGGGGATCCGGGATGGAGGCTGAATCTGAGGACACGGGGGATCCGGGATGGAGGCTGAATCTGAAGACACGGGTTGGAGGCTGAATCTGAGGACACGGGGTGGAGGCCCAACCCGAGGACACGGGGTGGAGGCCGAACCTGAGGACACGGGGTGGAGGCCGAACCTGAGGACACGGGGTGGAGGCTGAACCTGAGGACACGTGGAGGCCGAATCTGAGGACACGGGGTGGAGGCCGAACCTGAGGACACGGGGTGGAGGCCGAACCTGAGGACACGGGGTGGAGGCCGAACCTGAGGACACGGGGGTTTGGCCACTGAGCGAATTCCAAGTCCCTTTTACAGACTGCAAAACTGCATTCCCACAGAGTCCAAGCAGCCGACGGGTGCGCCCCAGGTTTTTAGTCATAAAAAGCTCTTTAAACGACAGACATCGTGTACAAAAAAAGAAGAGTTTTAAAACGCTACCAGCGAATAAAGCAAAGATGACATAAAGTGCGCGAGTGACAAAAGGCCCATGTATTTACATAGAAAGTGTGCAGCACATTGGGAGACTTAAAAATATGAGTGCTCGGTCGAGTCAGAAGTCGAGACAGACACAGGGAATTCTTAAATCAGAGAATTCGGTCGGAAGCTGGTGTCTGGGAAAATTGTATTGAAAAAATAGCCTTACTGAATTACAGGCTTGCATCAGACTACTGCTACTGCTTGGTGAGTAGTAAACATAAGCAACCTCTCGCTTTATTATAGCGGGCAAAACTTGAAACGCAACAAATTCGGCTTAATTTTAATGCGCAGGTAAAACACACGGGGATATGCTGAGATCGGGACCGGCTGTGGGCGGCGGACAGCCGGCACTAGGACTGCAAAAAAGGAAATATAAACTATAAACGGTAAACTGCACAGGAATACGAGTAATAAATAGATAAATAACACGCGGGCGATGCACTGCTGTACCTACTATTATCAGCACGCAAGTGTAAAATAGCTGCACATACAAGCTTCACAATGCACAGTACGGAGGCGGGGCTGGGCAGGTCAGGAGAGGCGGTCAATGGGGGGGGACAAAAGTCGAGAAGAGTGAATTAAAAAGCGCGCGCACTACTGCAGTTAGTAGCATGCGCAGCGCTTAACTCAATGAGAAAGTGACTATCAGTTTGGTACGCAGAAAAACTAGCATGAGCCTCCTCCATCTCAGAGCCCCGGGAAAGCGGCGGCAGCCCTCGCCTCAGTCGTCGCCACCATCCTCGCCTTCGTGCTTCCGCTTGGTGCCGCGTCGACTCGACGAAGCCTCGTCATTGACATCACCGGCTGCGGCGGAGACGTCGGCGGCCCCCACTTTGCCGCCCTTCGACTTGGAGCCCGAGGCAGCTGAGCTGTTGGCGCCCTCCTCCTCATCTTCTTCGTCGATGTCATCATCGTCGTCCTCGCCGCCGTCCGCCTCGGGGTCGAACTCGTCGTCCTCTTCCTCGTCGTCGACGTCGTCGCGCTGCAGGTAGGCCAGATCGACCTCGTCCTCTTCGTCTTCCTCCTCGTCCTCCTCATCGTCTTCCTCTTCGCCGTATTCACCGTTGGCGTAGTGCTCCTCGCCTTCGCCGCCGGCTTGTCTTGTCTTGTTATCCTTTTGTCGCCGGTAGGCGTGGATTACCCGAATGGTTACTAATCTCGTTCCCATCGGGTTTTTGACCTTGATATTGTTTAGGGAGGTGCTCTGGGTGGTCGGTCCAGAGCCACTCTGATAGGGGAAGGTTTGCCCCCGAAACATAGTTTTTACACTATGGTCGAGGGCCTCTCCCCCCCCCCGGTTCTCTCTTTGCCGGCCGGAAGGCCGCCCGCTTGGCACCTCTTGACGGTGGAGAACCGTTGCACCAGCCTTCGCCGCCGGCCTCTCCGTCGTCTTCGTCGTCGTCCTCCTCGCACTCCTGGCCCTCGGCGTCTAGGCCGTCGAGGAATTCGACATGCGGTAGCAGGCCAAACACAGAGTCCCTGGCGGGCGGGTGATCACAGATTCGCGTACAACTCGCATCGGCTTCTGGACGCCTTATTTAAAGGCGACGGGATAAACCCCTTGTGGTGCCATCTCTTTAATGCCTGGTCCAAGGTCCTGGGATGAAGGAATCCTTGGCCCTTGAGTGCATGGAGCTGCTATCCCCCTGGTCCTTAAGTGCAGCTATCCCCTGGCCCTGGTCCTTAAGTGCAGCTATCCCCTGGTCCTTGAGTGCAGCTATCCCCTGGTCCTTGAGTGCAGACAGCAGCTATCCCCTGGTCCTTGAGTGCAGCTATCCCCTGGTCCTTGAGTGCAGCTATCCCCTGGTCTTTGAGTGCAGACAGCAGCTATCCCCTGGTCCTTGAGTGCAGCTATCCCCTGGTCCTTGAGTGCAGACAGCAGCTACCCTCTGGTCCTTGAGTGCAGACAGCAGCTATCCCCTGGTCCTTGAGTGCAGACAGCAGCTATCCCCTGGTCCTTGAGTGCAGACAGCAGCTATCCCCTGGTCCTTGAGTGCAGACAGCAGCTATCCCCTGGTCCTTGAGTGCAATTCCCTTGCTACCACCTGGTCCTGAGTGCAGACAGCTGCTATTTGCCCCGTCCTAAGTACAGCTATCCACCTGGTCCCTCAGCGCAGGTAGGCAGGTGTAAATCTAAATTTGAAAGCTTGCATACCTGTAGCCCTCAGCCTCAGTGACGGCGCAGCCGTACAAGTCGAGGGTTCGAAGCTTTTTAAGGCTGGCCAGCGGCTTCAGGGCGTCCAGATCGCGAATGCGGTTGCCGCTGAGGTTCAGCTGGGCGAGGGCCGGACATCCGGCCAGGTGTTGCAGGCCGTCCAGCAGCCGATTATCTGACAGCTCGAGGCGGCGCAGCTTGGGCAGGGCAGGGAAGCCGGCCAGGCTCTGCAGGCCGACATTGATGAGGCTGAGGGTTTCCAGATTCACGTACTCGTGCGTGAGGCCCTCCAGCGCGCTAGCCTTGCAGTTGTCCAAATTCAACTCGGTGATGTTGGCCGGTTCTTTGTTCCGGCGCTCCAGCTCGAGCCGCTGCTGCATGGACATCATCTGCGATATGGTGGATGGGAGCAATGGGCTAATGAGGGGGACAGGATTTTAGGCTGGGTACCTAAAACGCCCTCAACAATAGCTATATCTATATCCGACTTCTATTTAAATTAGATATTAAAACCAGTTGCCTAGCGATGTGATAAATTAGACAATATGCAATCAAGCATAAACTTTGCATAACTTGAGTTAAGCTGAAGAAGTTAGTAGTTAGTAGTAGTTAGTTACTGTTATCATTAATATAATAGGTAAATTAATGAGTTATAGGCAATATATATTAAGCATTTAAAATACATCACTATAAACTCTAGAATTACTATCAGCAAACATTTTAAACAAAAATACTAAAAATGATTTTTCAAGTAAATGTAGCTCTTAATCTTTTATGCTAAAGTAAAAAAGGCTGATTTGATCTGATTTGAAGTAAATTTGATTGAATAAATAATACAAAAAGTATATTAAAGTCACTAAGCCTAGTCAATCAAACACAAATAGTTTATCACCAATTAAAAGTACACAAAAAGTACAATAAGCCTAATTACTATTTGAAAATCAAAATGAAATAGTATTATATTTAAGCAAATATATTCTAAAAAAGCAAATTTTAATTTAGGGTAGAAGATTATTCGGTAAACTTATTTGAAAAAAACATTTTTTGTTGAAAAAATGCATTTTTGGAATTTGCAAAGGGGATAAAGAAGGATTGCCATTATTTTAGGATCTGGGTAAACTTGTCAACTTTTTATTCATTAACTGTGTTGACAAGTTTACCACAGTTTGCATATGTATGTAACTATATTATATAGAAGTGTATAGAAGTGTATAGAAGTAAGAGATAGAAACAGATGGAAACAGAAGCAAAAGTAATAAGGTTTGATTTTATACATGCATAAAAAGTTAAGTAAATAATATTTTATATTAAATTACATTTATTAAAACTGATTGAAATTAAAATTGATTATAGGATTGGTATAGTTATTGAAATGGAAGATTCTTGGTTCTATAGTTTTTAATTTTATTGTATCTTATGTTTTTATGTTGTTTAATGTTTAAATTATATTTAATTTTATGTTGTATATGGCAGACTACTAGGCGCTGTAGTGCACTACTGTCTTTTATTTAGTCAATCTAGCAAAATGATATTCCATAATAATAGATGATCTGCTGATCTGGCAACATTAAAGGCAGGCATTGTCACAATTGACAATTGTTATGTCCTATACCTAAAAGCCAACATTATAATAGAGCTCGAACAGGATCCCAATCCCAATCTCAAATTCTCGGGATCCCGAAGATTTTTCGGGAATTTGGGATTGGGTCATTGGGATCCCGAAGGCTTAGAGAACTCGGGATTCGGGAGCACAATAGATTGATAATGAAAATGATGCTTTCAACAATCAAGAGCAGTAATCAATACTAAGCTAATTTTTATAATAGCAACTATAAATATGTTGAAAGTCTGACCTTGAATTCACCAAATAAAGCAGCAGATTTTTACTTAGTAACAGATTTGTAAAGAGTTGTACTCGTAAATAACAAACTAACAAGTATAGGGCTTTTCACAAAGTGATTCGAGTTTGAAGCTTTTCACGAAGCGATTCCAGAACCAGAATTTTACAAGAAAAAGCAGTATAACTAACGCAATTCAATATTACATTAACATAGAACAGTCACCTTTTGTGCGATTTTTTTCGTCATTAGTAAGTAATATATTCCCAGATCCCGGATTCCCAAATACTAATCCCAAATCCCAATCCTGAAATGATTTTCAATCCCAATCCCACCCAATCCCGAAAATTCTGCTCCCATTCGAGCTCTACCATTACAATGACATGGCTCAGTTTATTATTTTTATGAATTTGTTTTATCTGTGCACTGAGCCAGCTGCACATACTATACTGTGCTGAGGAATATTTACCAGTTGACAAATTTACCATATAGCTAGGCTAGTTGATGAAAAAAAAGTTTACAAGTTTACCAGCACCCTTATTTTTTGTAAAGTAATTAAACATGAAAAACTAGGATTGTTCAAACACCAAAATGTTGGCAGGCAACCATGCTAAACAATAGGTCTACTATAGGCCTAATTAATTAGGTCTATATAATTATGATTAGACCAGGCACTGCTAGTGCTATTTATTATACAAATCAATTTTAGTCTTGAAACAATAAAAGTTTAAATAGTTAAGTTAGGCCAATTAAGGATACTGAGGCAGAGGCACTAACCTTTCAGATTGTTTTGTGTTTTGAAGGCTGCAGAAAACTATATGAAATTATGAATTGGTAGACCAGATCAGACCCTGTCACAACTAAAAAAATTGCGAATCTAACTTAACAACAAAGATGCGCTGTCGCTGTGTACTATATTATAGACTATATATTAGAATATTAAACAATAAACAGCGGACACAGCGGAAAAATTACGGGTTGCCTGGCTAAAGTTTACTGCTACTTCAAACACAAAAATGAGCGAGCATTTGCCCTTGATGAACTAAACGCTAAGCATGCTAGGTCAGTAGGCTGCGAGTCGAGATTGTTTAAAAATATTTGAGTAAGCACGTTTTTTTTTTAGAAAAAACAATCAGTCAGTCAGACATTTTTAAACTCGGAGAAATATTATTTAAAACAAGATTTTTAAAATTAAAGTATTATTTCAAAAGGTTACAAGTAAGATAAAAATTAGTCAAAAAAAGCATGTAAAAACAGGATGTTAAAAGGCTCATTCTTACTTTAGACACAAGTTCGCAATCGAATACCTAATTATTACCCTACTGTGGTAGGCCGGTCTACCACTGGGGAGAACGACGGCAGGCCTCTAGCGCGAACACCGGCGGGACATTCCACCCAGTTCCACGGACGGATTGACGTCATTTTTTTCAATTTTTGTTCCCTGGTTTGTTCCCCCGGTTGTTCCCGCCCTTGCTCCCTCGTCTGTTCCCTTTTCTGTTCCCTCCCTTGGCCCCTGTTGTTTTAATGTTTCCAGCGGCCGGGTTTTCCTTTTTCCCTTCGTTGTCCCTTCCCTTGTCCCATCCTCCGTCCCACCCCTGGGATCCTTCCCGCCAAAATGTTATTTATATGAGTTTTCTCTGGAGACCTTTTTTCCTTTAGTTCTTTTGTTCGTTAGTTTTAGTTTTGTGTGTGTTAGTTTAGTTAGTTTTAGTTTTAATTCTAGTTCTCCTTTTCTGTTTCTGATCGTTTCATCTCGCGTAGCAGTAATAACAATCGGTAACAACAATTAACGTTATAATAATAAAAGTTCGCCACATTTAATATTCATTCAGTTGTTCAGAATCGAAGCCTTTAGTTTCTATTGAGTCATTTGCCCGCGGGGCGTAAAATAACCAATCAGTCTCATCTCAAAGAAAGCTCTGAGACCCTAAACGTTCCGTAAAACGACATTTACGGTGGTGGCAGCGCTACTTTACTACTGAGAGTAACACAACTAGCAATCCTCGACGAATTACGAGTTTACGGTGTCTGAGGACCCATTCTGAACGACTCGGGCCGCTACTAGACCGCTCGACTACGATTACGACTACCCTCCCCCCGGAATTGAGGACCCGGCAGACGGAGTAACCAAGGAGAAGAATCAACGCATCAATTGCACAATTTTCCGGCTTTACGTGCCGACGACAAACCCAAATTTTATTCTCCCAATTTCAAATTTTTTTCTTTTTATTTTCTTCTCCACCCCCACCTCATTGGTGCCAGCTAAGTGGGATAACGAAACGCCGAAATCCTTTCAACGAGTCGTTCAAAATTTACGTCATGGCTTCGACAACTAACTCAACGGCCGCGGATTCGACAGCCGACACCGCGGGCCCTGACAACTCAACTACTAGGCCGACCTACGACGAGATGATTCGAGCAGTGACCGAAGAGGTGAGACGGCGACTGGAGCAGGCCAACTTGGGACAGCCGCAGCACCATCACCACGTGTATCAGCCGCCCCAACAGCCTGACCGAGCTCCGGCGCCGAAACCGGTCAAGATTCAGCGGTACACCCCGAACCAGGACTTTGACGTCTGGATCCAAGCTCTCGAAGAGCGTTGCGAACTCAACGGGATCGTGGACGACAGACGTAAGAAGGCGGAGGTCCTAGTGAATTTGGACATCGCCACAACCTATCCCGCAGTCGTCAGGATGGAACTGCCGGACAATCTGACGTTTGGCGAATTCAAGCAAAGACTGTCCGAGCGCTTCACCCACGTGGCCGACACGCTGGAGTACCGTGAGCAATTCCGGTGCTGCCAGCAAGGCAAGAATGAGAGTGTGGATGACTACGGCGATCGATTAATTGCTCTGGCCGATAGAGCGTTCCCGCACTTCACCCCGGTTCAGAAGCAGGCCGAACTTGTGGACCAGTTCACCGTGGGAGTGCGAATTGCCCAGTCAGCCAGAGAACAGCTAATCCTGGTGCGACCGCAGAATCTGACCGCAGCGAGAAGGGCTGTGCTACGCCTGGAGACAGCAGCTAGCCTGGCTCAGAGGGTAGCACCGCCGCCAGCAGCGAGACATGTCCGGGTTCTCGAGGATGACGATGGTCAGTCACCAACTGGAGTGCAACACGACAAGTCATCTCGGCCCGAGGAGAATTGGTTGCGTGAAGTGATGGAACAGCAAACTGAGACACTGCAAGAGCAGCGACGTCTACTAGAAGCTTTGAGCAATGAGCTGCGAGAGTTCCACTCGCTGGGGTCGCGCAATAACGACACCCAGGAGCATTGGGAATCTGCTCGCCACCAGCCGCAGGACTCTTGGGGCCAACGCAACAGATGTTTGGTGCCCTCGACTCCTCGCCGCAGCGCCGATGAGAGCGCCCAATTCAAGACACCCGGCACACGGATTGTGCAGCACGAGCAGTTCCATCGACTTCAGCAACCACGAGACGGCAGCAACCCGCCGCCAAGGACGCCGCCAGCAGGAGGTCAACGTCGACAGCAGCAGCAGCAGCAGCAGCCGCAGCGGCAGCAACAGTCGGGTTCACGCCCGCCGCCCTATCAGCTGCGGCGACAGAGCGCTATGTGTTACAGGTGCAATCGCGAGCACCGCGCCGATGAGTGCCCGCACCGGCGGTCGGCCAGCACCGCGCCCCAGCGCAATGGCAGCTCGGGAAACGGGACGGCTGGACGCGCCAACGGGGGCAGCGCCATCCAGCAGCCGAGCCAGCACTAAGGTCCCCGCCGAGGACTTTAGTCGCTCAGCAGGCCACTGCTGAGACCGCCTCCGCTGCACCTGTACATAACTCTGCACCCAAGCGACCCCGAAGGGATCCGTTTCTAACTGGTGAGATTCAGGGTCGTTATTTTGCTTTTCTGCTTGACACCGGCTCCAAGTGCGAAGTCCTAGGATTCAGCACCTGGCACCGACTATGTACCGATGACCCGACCCTGCGTGGCCAAATCGAGCCCTGCCTGCAACGCATTGTGACCTACAATGGAGAGCCTATTCAAATGGCAGGCCAACTATCAATCAAAGTTAAAATTGGAAGTTTCGAGCCTACAGTCAAGTTCCTGCTAGCGAAGGAATCTCATGACAACATCCTGGGCTTCGAGTTCCTGGAGAAGTACAGTACATCACTGGATCTCGCCGCCGGGATGCTGTTTTTTAAGGATGGCACTGCCGCACCACTGCGCTATACGCGAACCGAAGCTACCACGTGCAGAATCTACACGGCTGAGAGCACAACCGTGCCGCCGTTATCATCAGCCCGAATTAAGATTAAACTAGCCAAAGGACGAGAAGAAAACCAGGGCACACCCGCTGTGATCGAGCCGCTAAAACCGGCTCGGCGGGAAGAAGATGTGCAGCAACTGGACGCCGCGCCTGCCCTAATATCTATGGCCAATGGAGAAGGCGCCATTGAGATGATCAATCGAGGCACTACTTCCATCAAAGTGCGAGCGAATGCCCTAGTTGGGATTGCTAGACCAATCAGACTGCCCGAGTTACAATTCTTTCCGCTGCCGAAGCCAGAAGCTGCAGTCAATCAAGTTCAAGACGAAGATCCAGACGCTTGGATCAAAGAGATCGACATCGGCGAGGACTTGTCCAATGACCAGCGCGCTCAAGTCATCGAGCTATTGAAGAAATACAAGACCATCTTCTCGCAGGGGCCACACGATCTCGGCCGAACTCACCTGGTCACCCACAACATCGTGTTGAAGGACAAGAATCCTGTACATCTGCCGACCCGAAGGATTCCGCCGCATCTGCTGCCCAAGGTGGACCAGCTACTTGACGATCTGCTTGCCAAAGGCGTGATTAGACCGAGCTTCTCCAGCTACAACACCCCGCTGGTGATCATCCCGAAGAAGGACGGCAGCCTGAGAATTGTACAAGACTTCAGGAGTCTGAACCAAAAGTGCGAGTACTTTCCGTACCCGATACCGAACATCCAGGAAGCGTTCGCTAGCCTCGAAGGAAGCCAGCTATTCAGCACGTTCGACTTGAACAGCGGCTACTACCAGATTCCACTGCGTCCAGAGGATCAAGATCTGACGGCCTTCGCCACGCTGCACCGCGGACAATTCGCCTACAATGTGATGCCTATGGGATTAAGTTCGGCGCCAGCCAGCTTCATGCGCCTCATGAACGCTGTGCTCAACGGGATCGCCTACAAAAGTGCAATAGCCTATCTGGATGACGTAATCGTCTATTCTAAGAAATTTAATGACCATCTACAGCATATGGAGGAAGTATTTAAGCGAATTCAAGAGGCCAACTTAAAGTTCAAAGGCAGGAAGTGCCATTTATTTCGGGCAAGCCTAAACTATCTGGGACATGTAGTTACTAAGGACGGCATCAAGACCGATCCGGCGAAGATCGAGGCTATTCAGACCTGGCCAAGACCAAGAACAGCTCGACAACTTAAAAGTTTTGTCTGCACGTGCGCTTACTATGCAAAATTTGTACCTGGCTATGCAGAACTTGCAGCTCCGCTCCACGATATAATCAAAGAGAAGAAAATCCGCAATTTCAATTGTCTATGGGGAAAAGCCCAGCAAGACGCGTTCGACAGCTCAAAGCAGCCATGACTTCGACATCAGTGCTCGCGTATCCGCAGTTCAGCGAGGATCCGGAAGTAATGTTTATCCTGGACACGGATGCTTCTGCGACCAGAATCGGAGCCTGCCTGAGCCAACGCCAAGCTGACGGGATCGAGCGCCCAATTGGCTATTTCTCCCGGCGACTTAAACCGGCTGAAGCCCGATATCCAATTACTAAGCAAGAACTCTTGGCAGTCGTAGATGGCATGCGACATTTCCGCTTCTACCTGCTGGCCAAGAAGTTCATTTGTCGAACCGACCATGCAGCGTTGACCTGGATTCTCCGGCGAACTCAACAAGTAGGCATCTTTGGACGATGGCTACAGCGGCTAAGTGAATTTGAGTTCGAGATCCAGCATCGCAAATCGAGTCAGCATCAAAACGCCGACGGTCTCTCGAGACGGCCGGAGGACGACGCCGAATGCTTGGAGGAGGCTCAGCGCGAGGCAGCTGATGAGGACCAAAGTAAGCAGCCAGCCGCGATAACTGGCGCAGCGGCGCCGAAGGTCCACGACAGCAGCCACCCTAGTCCTCCACCGAGCAAGAAGCCGTCGACCCGCCGTAAGCGACGGAAACCGCCGACTAAGCCGAAGGAGTCCAACGGCGAGGCTACGCCGCCAGCAACACCTACAGCCGACAGCAAGCCGCTGACAGAGCTGCACCCGCCGGCGACGAAGCCGAGGCCATCTGCCAGCCGTTACGATGACTCGCAGAGGTCGCCTACCAGTTTTAGTAGCACGACATGTTGCCCGTTAAGGAGCCGCCGACTACTAGCTGGAGACGGCACGGACAGCGACCACAGCGCAGCCAGAGAGGACAGCTGCCAACCCGCTCGCTGCCCGAAGTTTGAGAAGAAGGTGAGATTCAGCAGCGACGCGGACAGCTCTGCTGACTCATCATCAACTGCTGACCGATCTGAATCCGACAATAGTGACGCCGAAGCTACCGACGAGGATCGACCTTCGGGCACATCAACGACCCGGCAACCGGCCAGAGTAGCGATCGTGCGGAGGGAGCTCCAGACCCCGAACCATGCCGCCACAGCCGAAGCCGCGCCGACTAATTTGACTAATCGACGTTCAACATTGAATCTAACTGATCACATCCCGAGGCCAGTCACACGTGAGGAGCTCCAGACTCACCAGCGTGCTGACTCTGCCATCGCCATGATGATCAACCTTTTGGAAAGCCGACAGCCGAAGCCGCCGCTGAATCAGCGTTTGAATATGACACGAGACGAACGAAACTTACTAGCGTTCTACGAGCAGCTCGAAGTCCGAGATGATGGACTACTGGTAATTCATTTCGACGATCTTGGCGAGGAGGAAACGGCGCGGATCGTCCTGCCGAAGAGCCTCGACGCCACGGTGTTCGCCGACCTCCACGGTTCACCCTACTGCGGACACATGGGCCGAGACCTCACCATCGCGAAGGTGCGAGAAAGGTTCTGGCGACCTGCCTGGCCAAGGCAGTGTCCGACTATGTCGCTTCCTGCCAGACCTGCACTCAGAGCAAAGGACGGCGACGAATTCCGGCGCATGTACAATCGTTTCCGGTCTGTGAAATCTATGGGCGATGTGCGATCGACATCCTGGGCCCCACTGGAGACCCGACGGACCGAGGAAACAAGTACATCTTGACCTACGTCGACACTACGTCGAAATACCCCTTCGCTTTCGCCATGAAGAATCAGCGGGCCAAGACCATTATAACGCTCCTGCAGGAACAAGTGTTTCCGATCACCGGAATCCCGGCATGGATTCACTCCGATCAAGGGAAACAGTTCACAGGACACGAGTTCCGGCACTTCTGCGAAGTTTACGGCATCCGGCAGACCACGACGCCGCCGTATTCGCCATGGGCCAATGGACAAGCTGAGTCGTGCAATAAGAACATCAAGAAGGTGCTCACCTGTCTCCTAGAAGACCATCAGCAATGGGACAAGATGTTGCCAGCTGCTTTAACAGCTTTAAGATCAGCAGTCAATCGTACAACCGGGTTCTCGCCGCATTATGTCATCTACGGAGTGCCCTACCGGTATCCGATCGATAACACCCTAGACCGACTGGATGTATCAGCTGACCTCCCGGAGTACATTGCCAAACATCAGCGCAGACTGGCCGAGACAGAACGAATTGTGCGACAGCGACTGAGAACCGAGATCCAGCGCCGAGAGGAGTACTACGAGAACCGGCCAAAGCCCGTGGAGCTGCAGCCCGGAGACTTGGTCTGCCTGGCCAACCCGAAGCTCGAACTGGGAGAGCTGCCCAAGTTCCACCGGCCGTACAAGAGTATGTACAAGGTCGTCAGGAAAGTCGGAGAAGTGGCGTATTGGATCAAGCCAGCGACAGCCCGCCGAGGACGCCCAGCTGAAATGCTAGTTCATCGTAACAACATCATCAAGGTGCCGCAGATGATGGCAGATCGACCACAGGAGCCGCCGCGCCAGACAGAGCGGCCAATGCTGCCCTATGAGTCGAGCGAAGACAGCGAAGTCGACCCAGCCGATCAGCCCGCGCCAGAGCAGCCGGCCACAGTTCAGCCTGACCTGCGAGGCAGTCAGCTGTTCGAGCCCAGCTTGCGCCACCCGGAGGTGCTCGCCGAAGGCGACCCGGACTTGCCTGACATCGGCATGGAGATGGAGCTCTAAAAGGTAATTACCAGCGAATTATTATTGCGCCTAATAGCTAAATTACCGTTGCGCATTACTACAAGTAGTTAAGTTTGTGAACGCGTTCTGAATTAAATTTCGCTGTAAGCTTTCTCTGCACCTTTTCTGTGCTGAAAGCAACTTTCAATTTTCCTTCAAATTTTGTTCTCCTTATGCTTTCGGGATAAAAGCAACTAACTTTTCTGTCCGTTTCCTTATGCTTGATGGCAAAAGCAGTGTTTCTCAATGTACTTTCCTTATGCTTGAGGGTAAAAGCAACTCATTTTCTGTACTTTCCTTATGCTTGAGGGCAAAAGCAATTAATTTTCTGTACTTTCCTTATGCTTGAGGGCAAAAGCAATTAATTTTCTGTACTTTCCTTATGCTTGAGGGCAAAAGCAATTAATTTTCTGTACTTTCCTTATGCTTGAGGGCAAAAGCAACTAATTTTCCAATTTCCTTATGCTTGAGGGATAAAAGCAAATAATTTTCTGTACTTTTCCTTATGCTTGATGGCAAAAGCAGTGTTTCTCAATGTACTTTCCTTACGCTTTCCGGTCAAAAGCCTTTGTACATTGTGCTCATGCTCAATTGGTGCCCATATTTATTCAACGCGACCCGCACTCCTGCGTTCTGATATTTAGCCTTAGGCTTGATGGAAAAAGCCAGCACCTACGCGACAATTAATTATCCGCATGCGATTCATCAATTTGCTCAATTGCGTGTCATTAACTTTGCGAAGTTTTATTTCAGTTGTAACCTTGCAGTCCTTGCTTGTGGCTGAAGGTATCTTTTAATTTTTGCAAGCCAATGTTGCTCTGGTGTCCCAGTCGTTTGCCCCGCTCAGGTCTAGCCACCCTGGCTCTAGGCCTTGTCCTCAGCGGAGGGCATCTGAGGTGAACGGCCCCCATTTTCTTTGTTCTGACCGAGCCGAGCCTGGGAAAATTTGTAAGGGCGCCTGTCCAGCCCCTTCCCAGTGCCTTTTGCCGTTTTGTGTAACTCCTCATGGAGATCCAAATTCTAACTCGGTCACTATGCCTGTATCTATCTGCTATTCTAATTTTTAGGAACTATTTATGTTCTTACTATTTTTCTAAACTACTGTTTATGCGATTGTTCAGCCCCCCCTCTCTCTAACCGCCAACCTGTTTTGTGAGCCGTGTGAGGCGCCCCCATTCATTCATTCTGATTTTGGACCCCTGCCGCGCGGTTATCTATTTTATGACTCCTTGATTCATGCGCCCACCCCAACTCTGTGTGCCACCTTAGAGTGCACGGGGGTGATGGCTCAATTCCAGTGGTTGAATTTTATTTCCTCTGGTTGGTTTGGAATTCCACCAGTTGGAATATTTTGCGCCCTATTTAAGGAGCCATCTTCAATTTTATTTTCTCCAATTCTGTTGATCCGACCTGCCAACTGAATATTTCGGACTGTCGCATCACGCTCCGCCGCTTCGAATATGGCTAACAATTGGTCAAATTACTCCAACGGTTCCCCGGAGGTCGAATCACCGATCAGCCGCGAAATCCGCCTGGCCTTCGAGCAGCTGGACGAGCGCGGCCAAGTACCGACCCACGGCGGGGCCGCACAAATTGATCAGGCAGCTTTGGAGACCTTCGAGCTCCCCGAGCCTGCCGTGCCCACCAACAGCCCTGATGTCTGGGTGGACGGCCTCCTGACCCTAGTGGGCGCACAACAGCTCGCGCCGGAGCCGGAACCTGTCCGCATCCTGGAGCCAGACCGGCAGGTGACTCCGCCTCTCCCGCCTTCAAACTGGACCAGTGGCTCCAGCCAGCCGTCGCCAGTGGGAGCAGCCGCGCCAGGACCGAGGCCCGACCAGGTGCAGCACCTGGCCGCCCTATTGCTCCGCGAATTAGAAGGCGACCGAGCCGCCCGCCATATGAGCGACTGTCGACACTGGCACGGCTACGCCAACACGTTCGGCCAACCGACAGTCGCCCGTGCCATCAGCTTAGCGGCCGCGGTGCTCTGCGAACGACACCGGCAAGCGCCGGGCGGCCTGCCGTACGGCGCCTTCTGCGCATTGGTCGGCCTATATGTCGACCACGCGGCCACCCTGGGGCAAGGTCTGACCACCGCGCTGCTCCAGCTGAGCCATCAAGCACGAGTCGCGAGCTCGCCGCCGTCCCTTCCGAACGCCCCTGCTCGCCGAGGCCGGCCGGCGAAGCAGGATCGCCGCCACTGAGACGTCCGGGAGTTCGTCTGTCTGCTGCCGTTCGCCTTGGCGCCCCCGCGCCTGTGGTAGGCCGGTCTACCACTGGGGAGAACGACGGCAGGCCTCTAGCGCGAACACCGGCGGGACATTCCACCCAGTTCCACGGACGGATTGACGTCATTTTTTTCAATTTTTGTTCCCTGGTTTGTTCCCCCGGTTGTTCCCGCCCTTGCTCCCTCGTCTGTTCCCTTTTCTGTTCCCTCCCTTGGCCCCTGTTGTTTTAATGTTTCCAGCGGCCGGGTTTTTTCCTTTTTCCCTTCGTTGTCCCTTCCCTTGTCCCATCCTCCGTCCCACCCCTGGGATCCTTCCCGCCAAAATGTTATTTATATGAGTTTTCTCTGGAGACCTTTTTTCCTTTAGTTCTTTTGTTCGTTAGTTTTAGTTTTGTGTGTGTTAGTTTAGTTAGTTTTAGTTTTAATTCTAGTTCTCCTTTTCTGTTTCTGATCGTTTCATCTCGCGTAGCAGTAATAACAATCGGTAACAACAATTAACGTTATAATAATAAAAGTTCGCCACATTTAATATTCATTCAGTTGTTCAGAATCGAAGCCTTTAGTTTCTATTGAGTCATTTGCCCGCGGGGCGTAAAATAACCAATCAGTCTCATCTCAAAGAAAGCTCTGAGACCCTAAACGTTCCGTAAAACGACATTTACGGTGGTGGCAGCGCTACTTTACTACTGAGAGTAACACAACTAGCAATCCTCGACGAATTACGAGTTTACGGTGTCTGAGGACCCATTCTGAACGACTCGGGCCGCTACTAGACCGCTCGACTACGATTACGACTACCCTCCCCCCGGAATTGAGGACCCGGCAGACGGAGTAACCAAGGAGAAGAATCAACGCATCAATTGCACAATTTTCCGGCTTTACGTGCCGACGACAAACCCAAATTTTATTCTCCCAATTTCAAATTTTTTTCTTTTTATTTTCTTCTCCACCCCCACCTCACTACCAACGGTCTATATTACCTACCTATATCGAATATCTGAATACCTAAACTCAATTTGGATTACGAGATAATTGTTGATAGCGAATATGATGCATATATATTTTTGATACTAATATGTACCAAGGACCACTGTAGTAGAAGGACTCGGCACTCACAAAACACGGAAAAAAATTTGAAGGCTGAAATTTCGCACGCTTCGTGTCGACTATACTTGCTCGCCATTTGTGTACAACTACATTTTTTTATTCTCTGCTACTCAAATTCTTAACTATGCCAATAATACATGGCCATATTCAAACTTTGAAGCTTTTTGAGGGTTTAATTATGTTTCACACGCATAGCAGTGTAGTAATAAGATATATTTTAGGCCTAGTTTTAGTACCAAAACTAATGCTTTGATTGCTTTGATTTGTCAATTTTTGGCTGGTGTGTTAGCCAGATGTGAACTTACTGTTACTTATACTACTCTAATAATTGACCCAGATCACTAAGAATAATGCTATTATGCTTTTATAATAGAACTTGTATTTCTTCTTTTGATTACTTACTTGTTGGAATTAATGGTTGAATTTGCTTTGATTTGATTGTAGTGTTTGCATTTAGTAGTTTGTCTGTAGGCCTATTCAATAAATCAACTGAGTTGATACTTAATCATTTATGTAGAGCAAATATAAGTCATCTGCTATCTCTACAAGTAAATTGATAGCTATTATAGTATGCAGTTATCATATTCAAGCTATAATATAGCTATATAGCTATAGCTAATAGCTAATATAGCTAATATAGCTAATATAGCTATAATATAGCCTATATTGCCATTGCCTATAGGCTATATTCATAGGGCCTAATTTAAGTTTATTTATTTTTAAACTTATAGTTAAATATAGTTTTTTATTTTTAATTAGAGTTTGAATCATTTTAATGTATTAGTATCAAGCCTATACGGCTATATTAAATTAATAGAATAGATAAAACTATTATAAACAAAATTGAATGTATGTATATGTGAGCAGGTTAAATAATTTTATTTATTACTTCACTTTTCTAAACATGCATCGCAAAATATTGGATAAAAGCTAGTTAGCTAGGCCTATTCAATTCAAGGTCTTCAATACCATAAGGTATAATTTTTATGCTTAGCTAACTTAGCATAAGTTAGTTTAAGCTATACTTGGTTCATTATGTATGCATGCTAAAATAAAATTAAAAGTATATAGGCCCCCTAGTTTAACAAGCATTGTAAGCTATTTAAAAAACTTTTGGCTTATGTTTTTTGCCATAACCCTTCAAATGCTTTCATTAGCTACTTGTATTAATAAAATTTCAAAACACTTTGTTTTTTAATTTTTTCATAAAACCCTCTATAACTAGAATCATAAAAATTTCAGGATATACCCAATGCCTATAGCCTATGAAGTGTCGTCCCAGGCTGCAAAAGCAATGATGACACTGGTGGTCGAGAAAGAATGCAAGGTTTCAAGGCCATCTCCCTGCAATGGACAATGACTGTGGAAACTAGCACCAGTGTAGCCTGCTGCCTAACACTAATTGTTGGACCATGCTCTCTAGGCTGTTGAGTTGTCTGTAAAAATTATTACCCTTTTCCCCCATTCTCACTTCCTCTACTCACTACTATCCCCTCACTCTATCCTCCTCTCAACCTCCTTCCTCACTGTCCCTTCACTCTCCCCTCTTTATACTCTCCCCTGGCTTGGTCTATATTCTTTCCAGTTTGTTGGTATTAAAAATGACATTCCACAGTTACAGTTACCTAATTTTATGCTTTGTTTCAGAGTTCAGTCATTTTATGCTTTTTTCCAGAATGTTTCATGTTTTGATCCAAAGTTTCTACTGATCTTGCATTTCGCCTTTATTTGTGTTTGTTCAGTTTTCATGCATGTTGTCATAATTTTTTCTAGTACATTTTTTCAATAAATGGCTGCCAGTAGCTACCCGACTATTTAAACATTAAGATTTTTTCAAATGAGATCTCGTACAATGACATTGTGTTAGAAATTCACCTATAAACCTTTACTTAATGATTTTTCTACAATTTACCACGCGCATGTCTAACATCTGTAGACAGTAAGTGCAGATATACAGATCGACTGTACGTGTTCTGGGGGCTGAGTACCTGCTGCTCTGGTCTATTTAATCGCCTACTGGAAATCTCTCAATGCATCACAGAAGAAATCAACAGGCAGAATTGAGCAGTAGTGATGCAAACTCATGCAATATGCGAAAAGCATTAGCCGTATCACACTGTGCTATGAGAGTGCTGTACAAAACTCTTCATTTAAGGTAGCAAAGATCACTAAAAGTGGTGAAAAGGTCAGCCAATGTTTTTAGAACATTCAGCTGCTCATGTGCTTAAAAAATCATCCTAATATCTGTATCTGAAGAGGCAGCATCAAACTTTGAAAATCAGCCTTCAAAAATTTTCTCGTGGTTTGCGAGTGCCGAGTCCTTCTACTACAGTGGTCCTTGATATGTACATGTACAATGTAATTACTGAGGCCGATCATAAATTTTGGGTGCATACGTGCATGAACACGAAAGCTAGCTGGTAACATTTTTGTAATGCATGGTACTGATCGATAGTGTACATTTTCGTTCATTTTTATTTCGATCGATAGTAACCAACTATATACTGCAGGTCCTTGTTTTAAAGCATGTATCTTACATGTTGGTGGGATTAGGACTCAACTATCGAATTCAAAACAACTCAAATTTGAAATTTCCCATACATGTATACATGTAATTGTGTTAGACTATACATACGCCGCTCATTCTGAAGTATTTAAATTTGTACATGTAGATGATTCTGACGTACAACTGTGCATAGCCGGGAATGTTCTTAAGTGTTCAGGGGTCATCGAATGGTCATAAACTACCTACCTACACATGTAGCTCACCGCGCCTTCCTTGATTCTTCGCTATCTTAATAGGGTCAACTTTGAATCGCTTTGAATTCGGCATTCATCATGCCCAAGCCCCGATTTGCTTGGACGACTATATTTTCAATACTATATTGCACTCGACCGAGCAGCGCTCGATCCTTCGAACTTTTTTTTAATTGGACCCAATGGTCCAATAGACCCTTTAGAGTCTATTAGCTACACACCCTATATGATAAATTTAAACCATGCAACAAGGACTACCACTCAAGCAGGGCGAGAAAGTAAATTCCTTTGAAAAATATATTAAGGGATGCAGGTTTTACCAAAAAATGCACTAAGGAGATAGCTTAACTTATCTTTTTTGACTCTTTTCTTTCTTACATCTCTATTGATAATAATTCGTACGGTAGAGATTTTCGCTTATATAGCCAGGATTCTTTGTTAATTTTCATACACTATCGTACAACCGTACTCGAATTTTTCAAGAAACGTACATGTATAGTTTCCCGTCCTTCTATTTGGTAGTATTTGCGTGGGTAACTGCATGTTTTGCTCGCGATTATGCAGTCAGTGTACGCAGTGATGCCGAACTGGATGGAACTGGATTACACATTGTGGGATGGCATAGCAGTTAGCAGAACTGCTACTCGCACAAAACTGGCAGAAGTCAGACTGTACCCTGCCATGTCCTCCCCGCCCGGCTCTCAGTAGTCGAGATCATGATTGGAATAGCGCAGCTGAAAATGCAGCCATGCTCAGAAGGAAGAAAGCCGGAGAGCGCGCCGACAATAAGAGCGAGTGCAGGCATTCAACTGAGACAGACCCCCCCCCCATGAATGCACTAAATTCAAATGAGAAGCGCGGTAGTCAAGAGGAATGTCTTTTTAGCTTGCAAGAGCCGAGTCAAGCTGAGTGTGTAGCAGGAGAAGGAGACAAATTTTGAGTATGTAATTTTTCTCTGGATTTGTTTAACCATGAGCACCACAGAACGCGACTCATAGCTCGTACATTACGTTACGAGTAGATGCCAGGGCGCAGGCCTACACAAGCATTTCATTCTCATCTTTAGCTGTACTCTATGCTGATGAAAACAAGAATTATTTATGCTCTTGGATAATCAAATAAAGGGTGCTCGTATAATGCTTCCAAGCATTATGTGATAATCAGAACATAGAAAAAGTAAACAGAAACTAATATTGGCGGGCTGTGTCCTATAATCCCATGAACTGTGTACCAGCTGAGTACACTGTACCAGCTCATTGAACTGTGTACACTGTACGCTGGTACAAGTTCCCCGCTGCTCTTTGACTTACTTGACTTAGCTGCAGGGGGCTGTCCCGGAGGGGACACAGTGGGAAGGCGCGGACGCCCATTCCGCTGATCCCTGAACGGCCGACGCGTCGCTATCGACGAAGGGTTGGCGCCACCCAGGGAGCTAGGTCCCCAGTGTCGCCAGCATTGGTCCTTTCTTATCCATTGTCGGCTCGAAGGCCATGATTAAGGTCGGTAGGCTACCCTCGAAGGGGCGCGGTACCCACCCGGCCGCTTCACGTGACCGGACAGTAGGCCAAAAAAACCCTCAAGGCTGACCCGACACCAGGAGGGGGACCGCTAGCGACCGGACTTACTCCCCAGTCTTCCAGACCATCGGCACGGTCGAACACCTAGGTGTTAGAGGGTACGTTGAGCGGTACCACGGCCTGCGGACCATGGCGAGCCAAACCAGAATACCGAAGTTCAGCAAAAGCCACTGGAGCCTAACGGCTGCCAGAGGCAAACAGAGGGTGCAGACCTCCCACCAGCCTTTACCTGCTGAAGATAGGGCAGGCGTGAAGCATGAGCAGGCCTGGTCTGTCTCATGCTTCACTGGCATGCTGAATACGTCATTGCGAGCCCCATCTCGGCACAGGCTGTCGAACAATTTATTGGCAAATGTGTTTGAATTTCCATGGTGTATAGCGGCAAGTTTTCCACCATGGCACACTTAGTTCGTTTAGAACTCTTCGCAAATACTCGTAGCTCGGATGAATTCATATGCACCAGGGTATTGAGAGACACAATGGCGAGGCTTCAAGTCTCAGCGAACTCTACTCAATTTTTGGGGTGCTGCAAAATTCTAGCTTAATGCCGAATCCATGTAAATAAGCGACTTCTTTTCTAAGCTAAAATGTGACTGGCAGAAACAGCGCACGCCAGCTTATGGAGGAGACACACCTCCACAGCAAACTTAGACCCACAAGCGGTAAGCACAAAGAAAATGGTTAGGAAGGCAAAAATCCAGCCCAGTATTTTCAAAACACTCCGAGGCGGCCGCGACCCCCCTGCCCGCCCCTTCAAGTGAAGTGGAGGCTTTGCTGGGCCAGTTGGCAGTCCATTTCACGCTGCGTTGCAAATTCACAGCAGCAAAGTCACTCGGCATTCGGGCCGGGTCTATGACAGAGAGCTATGTGAGACTAGACAATAGCTCAACTGCTACTCATTCTTGTGACAAATGAATCCTCCACCAGCCACACCCATTTAGTCTCGGCATTTAAAGCACGAAGCCGTTCTTCCTCTGCAACAACTCACTCAACTTGCCCCCTCGCCGCACCAGCAACACAACTCTAAACACAGCAGGCATGCCTGGACGTCTAAACGTAGCGAAGGCGGACCACAAGTTTGCCGCGTCGAACCAGAGCCGTCGAATTCAATTCATTGTAGTCGCCGGCGTGCTGCAGCTCGCCTTTCTCATCATTTTTGGTATCTTCGTCCGCTACGACAGCGCTGCTGACGCAAAGTACATCGGCGACCCTGACGTGGTTGCCAAGAAGCGAGGAGTCAGCGGTTCCAGTACACTGGGCCCGCCGGTAAAGGATGATCTGGCTTCATACTACTCAATGTTTCAGGACATCCACGTCATGATGTTTGTCGGCTTTGGATTCCTCATGACTTTCCTCAAGAGATACGGATTCAGCAGTGTGGGCATCAACATGTTCCTGGCATGTATTGTCATTCAGTGGTCCACGATCGTGCGTGGCTGTTTCCACCTACACGATGGCAAGATCACCTTTGGCGCAATGGATCTGCTGTATAGTGACTTCTCGTGCGTTGGCACTCTGATTTCATACGGCTGCGTTTTGGGAAAGCTCACTCCCGTGCAAATGATGATCATGGCCATGATTCAGGTTCCCATCTTTGTTGGCAACGAGTATTTGGGTCTCGAGATTTTCATGGTTAAAGACGTCGGAGGTTCGATCTTTCTACATATCTTTGGAGCTTATTTCGGCCTGTTTGTGTCCCTGGTGACATTCGACAGGAACGTTGCCGGGCACCGCAGTGATTCAACCATCTATCACTCGGAGATCTTCAGCATGATCGGTACCCTGTTCTTGTGGATGTTTTGGCCGAGCTTCAACTCCGCCGTCGTGCTTCAAGACAGCAGATTGCGAGGGGTCATCAATACCTACATCACCTTGAGCTCCTGCACGGTTGTTGCTTTTCTATTGAGCGCTGCATTGACGGAAGACCGAAAGTTTCTGATGATGCACATTCAGAACAGCACCATAGCTGGTGAGTTACTTTAATAAATGCTACGAGCGTATGTCCGAAGTAGCTCGTATCTTCTTGAAAATACGAATAGGAAAGCTTGCACTGCTTTGCTCAGCAGTTCGAGAAATCCTTTTGTTTTTAACTATTGATGAGACAAAACTATATATATATATATGTTTTATATATTTGATGGGTTTCGACCTTCCGGCCCCCTTGTGGGGAAGCCTTCGGGCCTCAGGTCTCAGAAATAAATCAATTAGAGACCTGGCCCCCCACTCCTGTCGGATGGTCAGCCCCATGGTAGCTTGATCGTGTGGCGAGCAGTCTAGGTCCTATAGCTAAGAGAGGGACAGCGAGAGACAAGCAGGGAGAATTTTGAAGGTAGAAATTAGCTAATCCGCAGACTAAGCTAACTCGCTGCCACCAACCCGTGCGCCCTGGCTCACCACACCGGGGCTCTCGAAATCGGGCTTCCGACTAGAGGGGGCTTGCACTTACCTGCCAACTAGTGTCTTTTTGCTGTCAATCTCGAAGTCATAGCCGATGATAAGGGACACTGCTGGGACTAGATCGCATTGGCCATGCAGGTACAGAGGGGACTTGTGCAGGGGATTCTTGCAGTGGCGAGTCTATGGGGTAGCTACATGTACTATTACATTGCTAAATACGAAGATATGTACTTTTGGCTTTCAACGCGCCAACTAGCCTCTCATAGCGCTGATGATAGACTAACTCGAACTTCAGAGACCGCATGATTCATTACCCGAGCCGCTTGGCTAACTTAGAGTGCACAAAGTACATCTCTGGCGCCGATTCTGCACTTCTGGCAGTTTTGCTCACTGATTTGATTGATTGATCGACTGAGAACCGCCTTGCCATTGGTCCACTGTGACCGGTGCCTACTAGCTTAGCTACTCATCTGAGCCATCGGCGAACAAAGAAATAAAACCGATAAAAATAACTGTTAAATTTAACCTTCTCCTTAGATCACTTCACACCTCAGATTGAATTGGAGTTTCAGACTACTAGCAGTATTATTGAATGACTTCTGCCTCAGCAACAGCACTACTGAACAAAATGAGCAAAAGTGTGCGCCTAATCCAGCTACTGAAACAGGGGACAGACAGGGAATCACCCAATCAAGCAAGTCTAGGTAGCCTCTCACCCAACCAATCAGAAACTCAACAGCCGGAGACCAGGAAATCCACAGTGACCGAATCGGCTTGATGCTTCGCAGCTGTAGACTCGGGATGATGCTGACACAATCTTCGCTGATAGCTAGCAGGTGATGATCTTAACTTTGATGTTCGCTGCTGATGACCGGGGGACTCGTCCTTGATGATGATGATGGGAAGTCGCAATCTGGGGATCAAGAAACGACGGTCGCGCTCCGGGATGTCTCAAGCTAGGCTAAGATCCCAGGAGGTTGGAGTCCGAGCGGGCCAAAAACTCCGGTTTAAATAGCCGCCAACTGGACCGCAGTTTGTTATAATGGAACACGTCGATTCTGATTGGCTGAGCCGCTTTGTTAAAATGAGCACCGAATTTTCTGATTGGCTAAGCTTGTTGCTACCCAGAATCACGTGACCGAGAGATCCCATCAGTTCCCACAGGGTCATAAAAAGATGACAGGTGCGGCCATAAATCACTCAAAATCGCAACAAAATGATTTATGACTTTTCGCGTAGGATTGACAGAAATTAATGAAAAAATATACATTAGAAAGCTCTTATTAAATAGAAAGTGAAGATAATGAAGAGAAATCGCTAATCGCTAATCCCAAAGTACTTTTAGGGGTAAAACGCATAGCTGTCAAAGCTGTCACACGCTTGAGTGAACACGAACAATAGGCTCTGACCTCATAAATCTTGATGGCCTGTCAAAATGATGAGAAAAAAGCTACCGCCCGCATCCTCTCAGACCATCTGGCGCCCGCCTCAACACTGAGTAAGGCGCAGGTGGCTGTCAGACCAGCTTCGAAAGCGATGATTTATGACCCCAAAAGCTATGCCTATGTTATTGTGACTACTAGTATGACCAGACATTATATCTAGTATAGATTCTATGACTATTAGCAGAAAAAGGATAAAAATGCCCATTGCCCACTGTTAGTAGGCTAGTAAGTTTAGAGCCCATGTGCTAGCGCCGGGTTTGGAAAAAAAGTGCGTCCTCATCATATTTATATATATATACAATATTACGCTTTTTTCAGGTGGAGTAGCAGTCGGATCCGTAGCAGACATGCAGCTGCAGCCTTGGGGCGCCATGCTCATCGGAGTCGTAGCCGCCATCGTATCCGTGACTGGCTATCGCTTCCTCACACCTAACCTGGAGAAAATCCGTTTTCACGACACGTGCGGCGTCAACAATCTGCACGGCATGCCGGGCCTAATCAGCGGCATCGCCAGCGCCATTGCCTGCGCTGTCGCCTCGCGCGAAATGTACGGCGATTCTCTCTTCGTAGTCTTCCCAGCCATGGCGCCGGCCAACACTACGGTGACGGTGTCGCTGCTGAACGGTGATCACGAAATCAAGACAGGCCTCGGCAGGACGCCCGGCACCCAGGGACTCTACCAGCTGGCCGCCATTGGTTGCACCCTGGCCGTCGCCATCGTTGGTGGCACCCTGACTGGTCTGATTCTGCGTCTGCCGTTTTTCGACTCATACGACAGGGTCACCTACTACTCTGACGAGCCGCACTGGCACAGGCCGGAGGACGGCTTTCCGGACCGGTTTACACAGCTGATCTACCACAAGGGCGAGACCCAAGTGGTGCCGGAGCACCGCGTTGACGACGTAACCTTGCGCGGCGCCACCTACGAGGTGAAGGTCAACCAGGCCTACGAGCTGCAAGAGGCCAACTGACAGATCGTCGGAGCCGAAATAGACAGCTGAAATTTTGAGTGACGCAAGCAAATTCTCTCATTTTTAGGGATGCCAAATTCATAAACGATTAATGAGGGATTAGATAAGGTTCATTTTTGCATATTAGAAATTAGCAGAGCTATTCTTTTTCAACTTTTGAATTCACTGAAGTTTTTAAAAGACGCATCAATATTTAACAGCTTTTCATTTTAAAAAACACGCGACTCCCATGCTTTTTCCTAATGTATAGTATAATTAAATAATAATATGCTTCGAAGAACATATAAAACTACAGTTCGTCTCTAAGAGTAACAGGTTTGTATAATTCTTACTTTAAGACCCTCTCGACATCGATAATTTTTTATCGAATTTTTTGAAATTTTTCTTTAAACTTTTGATGCTTGCTTTCGTGCGTTTGCCTGATCGATAATTTTTACAAGTAACCAATAACCTCTTAACCTATTTATAAACTCAAATTTATGAAATTCGGACCCTTCGTGAGTTCAAGATTAGTTAATTTTTATTAGCCTACGGCTTGAAGACAAAAGTCTGTCAAGATGAGCGATTGTCAGTAGAATAGCCATACCTCGTCGGACTGCATATCTGGTGCATGTAATTTTCGGTTTTGGTTCAACTTTGAGGCCACTACATGTATGTACATGCATGGCCCTAAATTTGCTGGTGTTTCCTGTTCATGTTTTAACAATTCTCGATGGCTGTGACCAGGTTATCCTTTCTCCGATATCTCAGCTAAACTATTTTAAACTTGTATACCGCATACCGAACAATTTACATGTAATCTGCCATGAATATCGATGCGAGCTACCTGTCTGAAGTTTGGGAATTACAATAATATCCTTGCCACACTTCTGCGTACCCAATGAAACAGCATAGAAACCTTCAGCAGTGGCATGGCTGTTGTTTCATTGCCTTGCTCAATAAAAATTGCTTCTTCTACTAATAGTAGTAACAAAATAAAATAAACTTACGAATTAATAATAAAAAACCGTTTCTGAATCCGCATGCCGTTCGTTCACTCGGAATTCGTATTCCGTTTGGCAAACCCTCTGTTTTACACGTACATAAGCTGCTATACGCTTCTAGCTTGAATTGATATGCTATTCGGCCTTTCATTACTTCTATTCTTTTCTATGACAGCTCTCACATGGCCCAGTCACTGTACATGTACCTGGGTACAGTCAATGTACCCAGAGCACGTGACAGGTTTGACGCAGCTAAAATGAAAATGACTCTAGTGAATTGCAACATATTTATTGTGCACTGTGTGTATCTATACTACAATGTGCATACAGGCGAACTTTAACGTACTTTTTAGCAGTACAAGTGAAACAGCATGTCTTTTCAATTTTTCTCTGCTGAAAACAAATCGGCTTAGGATATTCTACACCAAATTTCTTCGCTTGGATTTGGGTGTGTTAATTGATTAACAGTTTCCTTGGTTTGCCTGTTGCCTTAATTATCATCGCGTACTTTCTGCATTTAGAATTTCGCAAAATTTATTCCTATCTCATGTGAATTCATATATTTAGTACTTAGTAATACATGCTGTTAATAAGTACGTAATTGCAGTTGTAGGTGGAGTTTCAGTATAGATATGTTGATAGAGCTATGGACCGCTCCAGCATATTTGTGTTGAGCCACGAAATACTAAAGACTGTGGTTACAAGACCCATGTTTTTACAGCTAAACATGTACATATAGAATTTGTAAGCATACATGTGGATGTGGCGCGGTATAACACGGAGACGATCGAGACACCGCAACAAGGTATAGCTAGCTATAAGTACATGCATGTAGGCTTTGGCGAACCCAAACATAGAGCAATATCTTAGTCTTCATGGAGCTGCGCATGAACAATTCATAAACCAATTACTACCATAACAGCAATTTTGCAAACCCTCGGCGGAGTCCACAATCTTCATATCCTCGATGAACTCTTAGGGACATGATGTCCCGGATATGATACTGAAATTGTCTGAAATACAAGTATTGCTGCTGTGACTGAAATAGAATTCAATGGGGCTTATTTGCTTTAGAAATAAACAATAGAGACTGTACAAGGTCAAAGCCTACATGTAGTATATTAAATATATTGTTTCTTTCTTTGATGCCTCAGCCAACTAGCGGTGCATATTCCTAGTGTATTACTGAGTAGTAGCCGCTAGAACACACGAAAAAGTATCTACTTATCAATTCTCAGGAGGCTGAGTTCTAAGACCAATCGGATTGAGATTAATCTTAAAGTCTTAATAAATCGACCTGCAAATAATTAATGTTTATCATGTTCATATGATAGGGGCTTAAGGATTTTGTTTTAATTATTATCATCGGTGTTAAAAAATTAGAACGAGCGTGACGTGAGTTAAATTGTCCATATGAGGCAGCATTACACTGAAGGTGCATACAACTTCACGATAAATTTTTATTTCGTAATCTGAATTTTTTGTTTAGAGTTTAGAATAGTGAATCGGATGTGTAAAACATTTTTCAAGGAATCAATCAAGTTTTTTAGATTTATCGAAATTCCAAAATGAAGCCTAAAGATGGTGCCCCGGGCCAGGCCTATGCTATTGAGTTGAGTATTGCTATATAATTAGATTTAGGTACACATAGTGATCAAGTTTTTTAAACATTGCTTAGAAATTCTATATTCTAAGCAAATGTATTGTAATTTTTTTGACTAGCATTAGCCATTAGACATCTGGCTCATTCCATATAAGATGGACATATTTGGAAAATAGAAAAAAGTCAATATTTTTGCTTGCCATTGCCTAATTAGCCTATTTTTTTACCAAATGTTTATATTGTGCAATATATACAATCTAAGAATAAAGGAATGGTAAAATGTTGGATTAGTATGTTATCAATTGGCAAAAAGTCATTTTTGTAAAAATTTGGACATTTTTCGAAGCAAAAGACATCATTAAGATTTTGTACCTTTTAAAAACAAATAGAAAGCTTTTGAAGGTTGAAACAAACTATAGATAAAAGTATAGTACTTGCATCATCAGATAAAAGCATTGGTGACCAAATAATCTATAATATTTTTAATGTATTAGTATCTCAAAGTTACTGAATTGACAGAAAAAAATATGTTACGACCATAATGTTACGACCATAAGGCTGCCTTTTCTTTTGTATCTTTGTTGCCTTTTGAGTTTATATATTCTAATAAAAGAGTATGATTTCTAAAGATGTTCTTAGTCAAATTTTAAAAATGTATTGCAAAATATCAAAAATGAAAAATGTTATAAGACTTTTACCTTTTAGTTTCTATATGTCAAAAATCCTGTCGTTACGACCATAAGTGTCATTTAAGGTTTAATAGCATCTATACTAATGATGATATCTATATGAAACTCTATAAATATATTCTAGACAAAATAATCTTTCATTTAAAATATTGGTTTAGTATATTCTATTATTAGATTTCATTTTATAGGGGCCTAAGTAAAAATAACCTGTCATGTTACGACCATGCTTATATGGAATGAGCCATCTTAATTCCATACTTTTTTTGGTTCCTGGACACTTCGTCATCTTACCACTTCATCATCCACATTACTAATGTGGACATTTCGTCATCTACTCCCTGGACACTTCGTCATCCACTTTTTGTATGAAAAAACTTTGCTATAGGCCCTATGTAACATGTATACTCATACATGCAACTACATGTATAAAGATAGATTAAACATTATACATGTATATCGTATCTACAGAATACAGATAGAGCCTCTTCATATTGCCAGTTCAAAAAACTGGTTTGATGCTATTCATATTGATGGTTCAAAAAACAGAATCAGTTCTGGAACATGGTTCTGGTTCTAGAATATGGTTTGAGAAATTTTCTTGAACTGTTGTCATGTTTATACTTTAATAGCAAATTAGATTTGAAATTGTAAATTTTTTATTATTGTTATATAATTATTCTGTTTTTGTCATATCCAAGAGGAAACAAAGTCAAAGAATGACAAAATTAAATTATAAAGACTGTCAAACATAAAATGGGTTCAAAGCTCCTCATTTCACATTGGTTCTGGTTCTAGAACTCAAATTTATTCTGGTTCTAGAACTGATTGCCGTGAAGAGGCTCATAGTTGCCTTCCTCCTTTCACATTCTGGGCTTGGGACCAAACAATGGCAGAGTTACAACCTACAAAGATAATTGTTAAATATCATAATTTGTAGCTACACATACATGCGCAACAGTCGGCCGAGTTGGCTGATCCGGCCAACCGATTTGGCAGCCAACCAAGAAAGTCGCAAAAATGCCATCCCAAAAAAATAACCAAGAAGTAGTACTAAGTAGCTGATGAGGCATTTTGCCTTAAAAAGGCAGTCATAGTTACTCTTGCCGTTTACCCAAAGTTGCATTAATTTTGCTTTAGGGTTTTTTTACATGTAAGTCGCATTTTTGGCCAAAAACTATGTCGCATTTTTGTTAAAACTAAGTCGCATGGCCGACTGAATTTCGGAGGTTGCGCATGTATGCTACTACTCAAACTAAGTAACATGAGAGTAAGCACTAGTTTTAAGGCTGATTATCAATTTCATCTCCAAATTAGAATAGTTGGAGAGATATCAGAAGCTGATCAATCCAGAGAGAGTTTGAGTTATAAAAACAAGTTTAAGATCAAATTCAAGTTTATTTTATTTTTGCTGCCACTTTTATTTATAGCGAAACTTTCTTAGTTGAGGAACAATGAGTCAGTAAATACCATAAAAAATTCAAAAGCAAAGCAAGAGTTTTTTCTATGGTATCTTACTATTGCAATATTGTACCTGATAAGATATGTGCCATATAAAGATGACAAGATACTAGGAATTAGTGGTGACACACTAAAGATGACATTTTTGTTTTAAAAATAATATTCACTATATTTTCAATATTGCATTCATTAAAACAAAATTGTGAAATTTTAAACATGACATTTTCTGAGAGATAAATAGGCCTATTGAAATATATAATATATATGGGAATATATGTCTCCCATTGAGTTGCCAGCTATCTAGAAGGAGATATGCATTAAATCTATCAAGCTGATCCACTCAGCTTTAGATATAAGAGATATATTTTATACTTAATAATAATCAAAACTCATTGAATTTAGTGATGTTCAGTATAATTTTATATTAAAAATCACTAATAACTGTAAGGCTTATGCTTAGCAGTATGTTTCTAACCCATTAAAAATCTTAAGCTATTACAAAAACAGAAAAATTGATAATCAATATAAAACCAAAGCATAAAATAATTCTACTTACATGACTTTGGTGTACTTTTTTTAAAATAATTAGCCTTATAGATATGAGATATGAGATATGAATTATACTGCCCAAACAGGCTTTTTTCCTGAGCCAAACTTACTACTAATAGTATATTAGTATGAGTAGAAGTAGATAAACTCAAAACTTTTACATAAAGTTAAATTCCAATCTGCATGTTTAGAACTAAAATGTTGGCAACTATGAACTATAATATTTGCTTTTCAAGTTCCTCTTTTTTCTTTTAAAGAAACCAAATAATTGTAAAAGTAACTTTAGAAGTTTAACTCAATTTTTAGCAATCGCTTTAAACAAATTTACTGAAATTTCATGCTTCTATTCTACCACCCTGCCTAATCCGAACAACGATGTCTGGCGATATGAAAAAATCAGGTGAGCATTTCGCTTTTATGGCTACTTATAGTAACAAAATTGAGGAACCCACATAATTGAGCACTAAGCACACTCGGCGTCCCAGTCTCTTCTGTCCCCCCTCCTTTGTCGGTCCCGCAGCCTGGCCCCATTTCCTGTCTCCCCCTCCCGTATCAATTATATTCTGGGCGCGCCGTCCCGCAGCCCTGCTCAGCTGGCCGCAAAGTCTTTGTAGATTTCTTTCTCTGATGATGCTTGTCAAAATGCTCCACCATTGCTTCTGCTGTCTGCTTTTTCTGTTATCACTTTCTGTCGATATTTGAAAACATGAGCTCACCCTGCCAGGAATTCCCCTCAGGGCACTTGTCAGCCGGCCTGCCATGCGGGTCTCAGGATGCTGGGAGGCAGCTGATGAAGCTGAGCACCCCGTGAGCAATGCTGCTGAAGCCAAAGTATCTCAAATCATATTCATTGATTAGAGAAAGGTGACACTTGACGTGAATTCGATTTGGGTTTCAATATTTTCCTGTATTTTTGTTGAGACGGACAGCGAGTTCTATGCTTCTTGTGTTGTGCTCAAACAGAACAGGCTGTGTTAGTGAAATCAGTTGGGTAAATACTCGTATTTGATTGATACTCGTAGTTGATAAATCACTCGTAGTTGATTGATACTCAGTTGATAGTTACTCGTAGTTGATTGATTATGATTGATATCAACTACAAGTATCGAATATGATTGATACTTGTAGTTGATTGATACTCGTAGTTAATAAATCACTCGTAGTTGATTGATACTCGTAGTTGATTGATACTCGTAGTTGATTGATACTCATAGTTGATTGATACTTGTAGTTAATAAATCATTCGTAGTTGATTGACACTCGTAGTTGATTGATACTCGTATTTAATAAATCACTCGTAGTTGATTGATACTCGTAGTTGATTGATACTCGTAGTTGATTGATACTCGTAGTTAATAAATCACTCGTAGTTGATTGATACTCGTAGTTGATTGATACTCGTAGTTGATTGATACTCAGTTGATTGATACTCGTAGTTGATTGATACTCGTAGTTGATTGATACTCGTAGTTGATTGATACTCGTAGTTGATTGATACTCGTAGTTGATTGATACTCGCAGTTGATTGATACTCGTAGTTGATAAATATTCGTAGTTGATAAATATTCGTATTTGATAAATACTCGTAGTTGATAAATACTCGTAGTTGATTGATACTCCTAGTTAATAAATCACTCGTAGTTAATAAATCGTTCGTAGTTGATTGATACTCTTAGTTGATTGATACTTGTAGTTGATTGATACTTGCAGTTGATTGATACTCGTAGTTGATTGATACTCGTAGTTGATTGATACTCGTAGTTGATTGATACTCGTAGTTGATTGATACTCGTAGTTGATTGATACTCGTAGTTAATTGATACTCGTAGTTGATTGATACTCGTAGTTAATAAATCACTCGTAGTTAATAAATCGTTCGTAGTTGATTGATACTCTTAGTTGATTGATACTTGCAGTTGATTGATACTCGTAGTTGATTGATACTCGTAGTTGATTGATACTCGTATTTGATTGATACTTGCAGTTGATTGATACTCGTAGTTGATTGATACTCGTAGTTGATTGATACTTGTAGTTGATTGATACTCGTAGTTGATAAATACTCGTAGTTCATAAATATTCGTATTTGATAAATACTCGTAGCTGATAAATACTCGTAGTTGATAAATACTCGTAGTTGATTGATACTCGTAGTTAATAAATCACTCGTAGTTGATGGATACTCAGTTGATAGTTACTCGTAGTTGATTGATACTCGTAGTTGATTGATACTCGTATTTGATTGATACTCGTAGTTGATAAATATTCGTAGTTGATTGATACTCGTAGTTGATTGATACTCGTAGTTCATAAATACTCGTAGTTCATAAATATTCGTATTTGATAAATACTCGTAGCTGATAAATACTCGTATTGGATAAATACTCGTAGTTGATTGATACTCAGTTGATAGTTACTCGTAGTTGATTGATACTCGTAGTTGATTGATACTCGCAGTTGATTGATACTCGTACCAGGTATTTGATAAATACTCGTAGTTGATAGATAATCGTAGTTGATTGATACTCGTAGTTGATTGATACTCGTAGTTAATAAATCACTCGTAGTTAATAAATCGTTCGTAGTTGATTGATACTCGTAGTTGATTGATACTCGTAGTTGATTGATACTCGTAGTTGATTGATACTCGTAGTTGATTGATACTCGTAGTTGATTGATACTCGTAGTTGATTGATACTCGTAGTTGATTGATACTCGTAGTTGATTGATACTCGTAGTTAATTGATACTCGTAGTTGATTGATACTCGTAGTTAATAAATCACTCGTAGTTAATAAATCGTTCGTAGTTGATTGATACTCGTAGTTGATTGATACTCGTAGTTGATTGATACTCGTATTTGATTGATACTTGCAGTTGATTGATACTCGTAGTTAATAAATACTCGTAGTTGATTGATACTCGTAGTTGATTGGTACTCGTAGTTGATTGATACTCAGTTGATTGATACTCGTAGTTGATTGATACTCGTAGTTGATTGATACTCGTAGTTGATTGATACTCGTAGTTGATTGATACTCGTAGTTGATTGATACTCGTATTTGATTGATACTCGTAGTTGATAAATATTCGTAGTTGATAAATATTCGTATTTGATAAATACTCGTAGTTGATAAATACTCGTAGTTGATTGATACTCCTAGTTAATAAATCACTCGTAGTTAATAAATCGTTCGTAGTTGATTGATACTCTTAGTTGATTGATACTCGTAGTTGATTGATACTCGTAGTTGATTGATACTCATAGTTGATTGATACTCGTAGTTGATTGATACTTGTAGTTAATAAATCATTCGTAGTTGATTGACACTCGTAGTTGATTGATACTCGTAGTTGATTGATACTCATAGTTGATTGACACTCGTAGTTGATTGATACTCGTATTTAATAAATCACTCGTAGTTGATTGATACTCGTATTTAATAAATCACTCGTAGTTGATTGATACTCGTAGTTGATTGATACTCGTAGTTAATAAATCAATCGTAGTTAATAAATCGTTCGTAGTTGATTGATACTCTTAGTTGATTGATACTCGTACTTAATAAATACTCGTAGTTGATTGATACTCGTAGTTGATTGATACTCGTAGTTGATTGATACTCGTAGTTGATTGATACTCAGTTGATTGATACTCGTAGTTGATTGATACTCGTAGTTGATTGATACTCGTAGTTGATTGATACTCGCAGTTGATTGATACTCGTATTTGATTGATACTCGTAGTTGATAAATATTCGTAGTTGATAAATATTCGTATTTGATAAATACTCGTAGTTGATAAATACTCGTAGTTGATTGATACTCCTAGTTAATAAATCACTCGTAGTTAATAAATCGTTCGTAGTTGATTGATACTCTTAGTTGATTGATACTCGTAGTTGATTGATACTTGCAGTTGATTGATACTCGTAGTTGATTGATACTCGTAGTTGATTGATACTCGTAGTTGATTGATACTTGTAGTTGATTGATACTCGTAGTTGATTGATACTCGTAGTTGATTGATACTCGTAGTTGATTGATACTCGTAGTTAATAAATCACTCGTAGTTAATAAATCGTTCGTAGTTGATTGATACTCTTAGTTGATTGATACTCGTAGTTGATTGATACTTGCAGTTGATTGATACTCGTAGTTGATTGATACTCGTAGTTGATTGATACTCGTAGTTGATTGATACTCGTATTTGATTGATACTTGCAGTTGATTGATACTCGTAGTTGATTGATACTCGTAGTTGATTGATACTCGTAGTTGATTGATACTCGTAGTTGATTGATACTCGTAGTTCATAAATACTCGTAGTTCATAAATATTCGTATTTGATAAATACTCGTAGCTGATAAATACTCGTATTGGATAAATACTCGTAGTTGATTGATACTCAGTTGATAGTTACTCGTAGTTGATTGATACTCGTAGTTGATTGATACTCGTAGTTGATTGATACTCGTAGTTGATTGATACTCGTAGTTAATAAATCATTCGTAGTTGATTGACACTCGTAGTTGATTGACACTCGTAGTTGATTGATACTCGTATTTAATAAATCACTCGTAGTTGATTGATACTCGTAGTTCATTGATACTCGTAGTTAATAAATACTCGTAGTTGATTGATACTCGTAGTTGATTGGTACTCGTAGTTGATTGATACTCAGTTGATTGATACTCGTAGTTGATTGATACTCGTAGTTGATTGATACTCGTAGTTGATTGATACTCGTAGTTGATTGATACTCGTATTTGATTGATACTCGTAGTTGATAAATACTCGTAGTTGATTGATACTCCTAGTTAATAAATCACTCGTAGTTAATAAATCGTTCGTAGTTGATTGATACTCAGTTGATTGATACTCGTAGTTGATTGATACTCGTAGTTGATAAATATTCGTAGTTGATAAATATTCGTAGTTGATAAATATTCGTATTTGATAAATACTCGTAGTTGATAAATACTCGTAGTTGATTGATACTCCTAGTTAATAAATCACTCGTAGTTAATAAATCGTTCGTAGTTGATTGATACTCTTAGTTGATTGATACTCGTAGTTAATAAATCACTCGTAGTTGATTGATACTCGTAGTTGATTGATACTCGTAGTTGATTGATACTCATAGTTGATTGATACTCGTAGTTGATTGATACTTGTAGTTAATAAATCATTCGTAGTTGATTGACACTCGTAGTTGATTGATACTCGTATTTAATAAATCACTCGTAGTTGATTGATACTCGTAGTTGATTGATACTCATAGTTGATTGATACTCGTAGTTGATTGATACTTGTAGTTAATAAATCATTCGTAGTTGATTGATACTCGTAGTTGATTGATACTCGTATTTAATAAATCACTCGTAGTTGATTGATACTCGTAGTTGATTGATACTCGTAGTTGATTGATACTCGTAGTTGATTGATACTCGTAGTTAATAAATCAATCGTAGTTAATAAATCGTTCGTAGTTGATTGATACTCTTAGTTGATTGATACTCGTACTTAATAAATACTCTTAGTTGATTGATACTCGTAGTTGATTGATACTCGTAGTTGATTGATACTCGTAGTTGATTGATACTCAGTTGATTGATACTCTTAGTTGATTGATACTCGTAGTTGATAAATATTCGTAGTTGATAAATATTCGTAGTTGATAAATACTCGTAGTTGATAAATACTCGTAGTTGATTGATACTTGCAGTTGATTGATACTCGTAGTTGATTGATACTCGTAGTTGATTGATACTCGTAGTTGATTGATACTCGTAGTTGATTGATACTCGTAGTTGATTGATACTCGTAGTTGATTGATACTCGTAGTTAATAAATCACTCGTAGTTAATAAATCGTTCGTAGTTGATTGATACTCGTAGTTGATTGATACTCGTATTTGATTGATACTCGTAGTTGATAAATATTCGTAGTTGATAAATATTCGTATTTGATAAATACTCGTAGTTGATAAATACTCGTAGTTGATTGATACTCGTAGTTGATTGATACTCGTAGTTGATTGATACTCGTAGTTGATTGATACTCGTAGTTAATAAATCACTCGTAGTTAATAAATCGTTCGTAGTTGATTGATACTTGCAGTTGATTGATACTCGTAGTTGATTGATACTCGTAGTTGATTGATACTCGTAGTTGATTGATACTCGTATTTGATTGATACTTGCAGTTGATTGATACTCGTAGTTGATTGATACTCGTAGTTGATTGATACTCGTAGTTGATTGATACTCGTATTTGATTGATACTCGTAGTTGATAAATATTCGTAGTTGATAAATATTCGTATTTGATAAATACTCGTAGTTGATAAATACTCGTAGTTGATTGATACTCGTAGTTGATTGATACTCGTAGTTGATTGATACTCGTAGTTGATAAATACTCGTAGTTCATAAATATTCGTATTTGATAAATACTCGTAGCTGATAAATACTCGTAGTTGATAAATACTCGTAGTTGATTGATACTCGTAGTTGATTGATACTCGTAGTTGATTGATACTCGTAGTTGATAAATACTCGTAGTTCATAAATATTCGTATTTGATAAATACTCGTAGTTGATTGATACTCGTAGTTAATAAATCACTCGTAGTTGATGGATACTCAGTTGATAGTTACTCGTAGTTGATTGATACTCGTAGTTGATTGATACTCGTATTTGATTGATACTCGTAGTTGATAAATATTCGTAGTTGATTGATACTCGTAGTTGATTGATACTCGTAGTTCATAAATACTCGTAGTTCATAAATATTCGTATTTGATAAATACTCGTAGCTGATAAATACTCGTATTGGATAAATACTCGTAGTTGATTGATACTCGTAGTTAATAAATCACTCGTAGTTGATGGATACTCAGTTGATAGTTACTCGTAGTTGATTGATACTCGTAGTTGATTGATACTCGCAGTTGATTGATACTCGTATTAGGTATTTGATAAATACTCGTAGTTGATAGATAATCGTAGTTGATTGATACTCGTAGTTAATAAATCACTCGTAGTTAATAAATCGTTCGTAGTTGATTGATACTCGTAGTTGATTGATACTCGTAGTTGATAAATACTCGTAGTTGATTGATACTCGTAGTTGATTGATACTCGTAGTTGATAAATACTCGTAGTTGATTGATACTCGTAATTGATAAATACTCGTAGTTGATTGATACTCGTAGTTGATTGATACTCGCAGTTGATTGATACTCGTAGTTGATTGATACTCGTAGTTGATTGATACTCGTAGTTGATTGATACTCGTATTTGATAAATACTCGTAGTTGATTGATACTCGTAGTTGATAAATACTCGTATTTGATAGATAATCGTAGTTGAGTTACTCGCAGCTGGTGCACAACTTGCATGGCTGACGTCTTGGTCGGTCTATTGACCGGTTCCTGGCATTCGCCAGTGACTGAATCTCTGCGGCTGCCTGGAGTTTCTGTACTCAGGCATTCTCAGATCCCGTCTACGTTCTCAGAGCTGTTGTTCCCCCCGGGTTGCCCCCACAAAACACTCCGTTTCTCCCCCCTCATCTGCTTTCATGCGGCTCTCTGTCCTCGTAAGGGGAGTTTTCTAAGAAACACCGCGGCCCCAGCGACCCAGAACCGGCCTTCCTCCTCTCCGTTCCCTATTGAAATCTGCTCACGCAGTCCCGGCTATTGAAACTGCCCCGCTAGACCTGCGATGGCGCGTTTCCTCGCAAATCTGGACTACAAGAGCCCAGCTTCCGGCGCGGAAATTGCTAATAAATGTCAGCATGCAAATTAGGGGGCTCAGCGCTGGGGCCTGAGCTTGAGTCCGCCCGCCCGCACGCTCAGACACGCACGACTCAATAAGCTCCGGTCCGGGGGAGCGCCGGTGAGGATTAAGATAAATGGGACAGGCCCGGCGCTGGAGGTGGCTCTTTGTCACCCGGCCTCCCCAAGATGGATTGTTTGGTGAAGGAAACTCGCGTGTAAATCACCGCCTCGCTAGCAGCAACAACGGCCGATTAAGGCCCGATGGCGTGCGCGCAACAAACCTCAGGGCGCCGGGCTCCTTCCATTTCCTGACCCCTGCGCCCCCAGCCTCCCTTGCCTGTCTGCTCTTCATCTTCTCCGGCTTCCTCGCAGATGTGGGTCCTGAGTGTTTTTTTGCTCTCAGTTTCCGGGGCTCTGAATTTGAATTGAAATTTTCCTGTTTTCTTGAAATTGTCTTAGGTGAGATTCTCTTGAGATTGTCTTGGGTGAGTTTCTCTTGAGGTTGTCTTGGGTGAGATTCTTTTGAGATTGTCTTGAAAAGATTCTCTTGAGATTTTCTTAGGTGAGATTGTCGTGGGTGAGATTCTCTTGAGCTTGTCTTATGTGAGATTGTCTTGGGTGAGATTCTCTTGAGCTTGCTTGTCTTATGTGAGATTGTCTTGGGTGAGATTCTCTTGAGCTTGTCTTATGTGAGATTGTCTTGGGTGAGATTCTCTTGAGCTTGTCTTGGGTGAGATTCTCTTGAGTTTGTCTTGGGTGAGATTCTCTTGAGCTTGTCTTGGGTGAGATTCTCTTGAGCTTGTCTTATGTGAGATTATTGTGAAACTATCATATGAATATTTTTGAGCTTATCCTATCTAAGATTCTGCAAATTATGATCGTCAAATGCATGTTAATGACGCGATTAATGAGCAGGTAGACAAGTAGATTGCCATCTAGTATAGCCTATATAAACTTACGCTTTGTAGTCAGTCAGCGTTGATTTGAAAGCCTGTGACGTGCGGCTTCCTGGCTGAAATCTTGGCCTGACTGCCTTGAACTTTGGCATTCATTTTTTCAATCTTTTTTCATTCGTTCCGCCTCGCGCGTCACAGCCGGTGATGCAGGGGGCGACTTGTTTTTCTTTTTTCTCTGCTTTGTTATTCATTTCGCATCCAGCCGGAGGGGCTGACAAGTCAAACTGAGCAAACAGCCCGAAGGTAGGCGTTTTTGTTGAACTCTAAATTTGAAATGGTACGAGCTAGTATTAGAATTGTGAAACCTTCGAGTCGGCCTTGCTCAGCTTGACTCGGCTCAGCTCGAGTCGGTTGGCTATGAGAAAATTAAAAGCAACTCCAGTTCGGGAAGCGGGGGATGAGGATTGGAATTGAGCCGTCCTGACGCAAGCTGGCGGGCGGGGCCGACTGTTACGTCATAAGCCGGGCTGTTTGTCTGTCGCAGATTGAATTTTTGACGCTTATTATGAGCTCGAGAAGCCGACTGGGGGCTGGGATTGGGATGAGCTTGAGCAGCCCTTTCGGTGTTGAGTTCGGGCTGAGTCGGGACTGCTGGTTACTGGGCCATTACCAACGGGCGGGGGTTGACAGGGCAGAGAGACAGCTAGCGGGCCGGCTCATCAGACTGGAGCTGCAATGCTTGGGCGCATTTAAAGGCACTTAATTACCATGGGGCTGCTGCAGCCGGCCGGCCTCTCAAGGAGGCCCCCCTCCCGTGGCAGCGAAGTTTCACTGAGCGGAAATCATTTAGACAGAGGCGTAATGAGAAGTGAATTGTCTCCTTCCGCCAGCCAGCGCCTCCCAAGCGGCCCCCTGTAGCTGGCCGGCCCTCTTTGATCTGATCGGCTACAAATCGCTTCTTAATACTTGGCCGGGCCGTGGCCATGATGAAATATTCAACGCGCCTTCGGGACCGGCCGTGACTCACCCCGACTCTCGCCTGCTGTGCGATCAACTTTGGCCAAGCTGTTCTGTTCTGTCATTAAAGAGGCGGGCGATTATAAAGTTTAGAAACTTTCTTTGAGTCAATCACGGACTAGGCGGTGCGACTATTTTGATGCAGCATCAGCTTCCACAAGCTCCTAACGCTCTCTACGTTGCAGCCCGAACCCTAACCCAGCTTTTGAATTTCGTAGCATATCCATGATGTCTTATATAGCCTTTTTACTCACAATCCCCTTCTAATCAGGCCTGAAACTCACAAGCTTAACACCCGTTCCCAGTTTTCCAACTCCAAGAATTACAAACTTTCTAAATCCCAAATTAGAAAGCACCAGAACTTTCCAAAGCTAAAAAAATCATGACTGAATCAACCTCCAAGACTTGAATCAGAAGCTTCCTAAATCCCATTTTTCGTGATTCGTGAACTCCAATGTGGCGGTGTCTGGTGCATGAAGACAGATATTCACAGGCTTTACTATTCATTCCTGTCTGCAGAGAGCTGTCCGATGAGCTCAGTCTGCATACACTTGGCGGCATTAATTGGTCCTGGACTCCTGGCTCAGCCACAAAAATCCGTCTTTCTTGCTTGTGGCTCATTTTGAACTGTTTGCTTAATGCGATCGCCCCATTCTCTGTTGTCAATTACTAGAAGGAGTTGCCATGCCGCAGTTGTGACAGGCCGGTGGTTGAGACGCCGACTCAATCAAGTTGAGAATGTTGAGCCTTTAAATAGCAACTTTTAATAGGCCTATCCATAGTTCTGTTTCATATGGAACCTGCGGGCTATGCGGCTGCGATGTTTATCTACTGCGGGGCGGAGGTCGCAGACGGCCGCCTCAGCAGGCCAACGCAGATCTGGCGTGTCGATATTGCGAGTTTTCCCTTGATTTATCGCCTTGTTTTCCCTTGCCAACTGCCGCCCCGCGCCATTCCAAAACACTGCAGGGCCATTCTATATTGCCGTCCCCGCCTCAACTTGCAAGACGTTGATAAAGCGATTGAGGCCATTATTTAGCGAGGATTTTTTTAAGCGGCAGTGGAAGGTGGAGAAAATTGTGCAGCCAACTTAACTATGAGCGCAAAGAAATCCTGGGATTAAAATCCCAACTAATCTTAAGGAAATGCGAGCAATAAAATAGCGAATTTTGAGTTTCTGATGGCTGCCGGCTGGCTATCGGCTGTCAGGCCGGCAGTTCTGTGCGTGTATTTTGTGTTTAAGACTGTCCCTCTGCTTCTGCTATGCTTTGAAATTGCTTTTTTATATGCGCTTTCGGAATGGGGGGGTCCGAGCTCGCTGATGGGGCGGCAAGAGCAGATTAGGAATAGGGAAGAGTTTTAGGGTCAAGCAGAAATCGAGATAAGACTGCACAGTCTCACGGCTATCTTTTTATACATGTGTGGGATTTCCGTGTTTGACGAATAAAAGCAGAATTTACAGAAAAAAGACAACAGTTCGCAAATTCGGACCGAGCTTGGCCTAGTGCCGACCTCAGTCCGTATGCAAGCAATATGGCCTAAGCATTGTATAATAGATTTATGCATGAAACCTGTATAGTCAACACGATTAGATATATATGATATGGTAATAATACGGTGGGCATTGCATGCGCTACCTACGGCCCTGCGGCCTTTTGCTATGTTCTTGGGAAAGTCCCAACTGTGTTCTGCAAAGTGAGTCAATTGTTTAGGTATGTAATTATCAGCTTAAAAATGTCACGTGTCGGGCGAGTCGGCGGCAGCAACGGCAGCCGGAGTTTCTGCCGTCGGGCTCGTCGGCGATGTTGCCGTGGTCGCTGGTGTGGGCGGCTTGGGACTGGGGAAGAGGCCGCTTGGCGGGATCAGCGGCAGCTGCGGCCGCGATAGCGGGAATGTTGGCGGCGGCTGAGGCTGTGACGGTGGCGACTGCTGGGCGGTTGTGCATCTGGGCGGCGGTGGCAGAGCGCCGAGAGGCGGCGGTGCAGCGGAGGCGACAGCGGCAGCAGCACTGGCGCGGCAGATCATGTCCATGTTGGCGATGACCTGATGCGCGCCCGGGTGGAAGGCCCAGTAGGGATTGGTCTGCAGGATGCGCTGCACCGCGGCAAAGTTGCCGGCCTCGGCCAGAAGTTCCAGGCCGACCGCTGTCTGCCGTTTCCACTTCGTCCTGGGCGGTGGGGTTTAGAAAATCATTTTTGCTTTTGTTTGCTTTGTAGCTTGAGAAATGGGCCCTTAACTAATAAAGGTGCTGATATTAATGACAGTCTCACCTGCGATTCTGGTACCAGGTTTGACTTGAGTATCGGTTAGATTCAGCCTCGCCGCCAGCTCCATCCGGTCCTGCACGCTGAGGTACTTCTGCCTTTCAAACGCCCGCTCTAGCTCGTTCAGCTGGTTGTCCGAGAAGGCGGTGCGCGCCTTGCGCGGCTTCTTTGCTTTCTGATCCCGGTGGTGCATTCCTGTATTGGAAAGATCGAAGTCAATAAATTAGATATAACTACACCAGTTTAGCTCAATCTTGGGAATTTTATCCACCCGAAAGCCCGCACTCACTGGCTTCGTGTCCGCCGCTTCTGTCGCCAGCGTGCCCTGCAAACTTTTCACCAGCGCCGCCTCCGCCAGCCGCCCCGGAACCGCGCGACCACTTCGCCTCCAGCAGATCGTCGTCTTCTTCTTCGTCCATCTCGTCGTCGTCTTCATCATCCTCGATGACGGCGTCTTCGGGCTCGCCAATCGAGCGTCTGCGCTCGTCCCCGCTGCCACCGTCGCCAGCGCTGTTATTGTTTGAGTCGCCGCCCAGGATGTCAGTAATCATGAAACCGGTTGTCCGCCTGCGGACCTGTACGGAGGGCCGTGTTACCATTACTGCCGCAGCCGCTGCAGCGGCCGCCGACACTATAGCTTCGGCCTTTTCTGTGGCTTGCTCCACTGCGTCCTCGGTAGCAGCTTCGGTTGTCTCTGCATTGTCGCGATATTCCGCTGACATTGTGGCTGTAAGGCGTCTCACTGCCGGCATGCTGCTGTCTGCTGAGCTGCTTTGCTGGCTTCGGCTAGAGGGAATATCAGTTGCGATTTCTACCAGCAACAACGATTTTGGTGCGATGAGTAGCGAGCTCTTGAGGCCACTTTTATGTTCGGGAGGAAGGGGTCGTTTGAGAAGAGGGTTGGGCGGCGCTGGGGATGGGGTTGCTGGCTTGGGGTGGGAGGCCCGCGTTGATGGGAAATATTTCCGCTCGGCTTGTCTGATTTGCTCGGCCGCAAATGGGCTCGGGGATGAGGCGGTGCGGAGCTGCCGGCGGATGAGGTGACGAAGATAGGACACTTTTCCTGGCCGCTTGTACAATTCCGTCAGTCAGTGAAGGGAAAGCTTTTATCGCCGACTCTGAGACCTCTTGATAAAGCGGCGGGGGCCACACTCCTCACTTAATCAGGGGAAGAGAGCTGGGTGGGGCGCGGAATGGGAACTGGATGGGACGCCCCCGTGTGGTCGCCCAATCAGAACTAATTGCTATTGGCTGCAAGCCGGCGCTATCCAATCATGGGCAGATTAAGTGAGCTTTGATCAGCTTTTACTGCTGTCGATTATCGGCTGTGGAGAGTCGACACTGATGGGGAAGCCGAGGGGCCGCCTGTCAGCTGTGATTTGCAAACGGTCTCTCCCTCCCGGAGACTGGCTCAGAAGTGTCTCTCGTTTCTAAGCCCCTCTCTTTCTTTTCCTGTCTCTTCACACACAATTCTCAGCGTCTTTTAAGTGGGCAAAGGAATTAGGGGAAGAGTTGCTGCCCCCGCCTGGGTCCTCTTTCTATTCCCCTTTCCCTCATCTCGCGTCCCCCAGCGGATTTCCTCGCTGCCACTTCCAGCTATTCCTATTTTCTATCCCAGAAGTGGCCAGTCCCCCTTCGGAGACTCATTCGCTCCTGGCGGGTCGGGGTTGGCGTGGCCGCTCGACCATGCGAAATTGTCACGGCCGCTCTGTCTGGCTTGCCACTTTCCCCGGCTGTATCGCTTGAAGGCTTGTAAAAATGAGGCAGGGTCGAATTTGTGCAAAGCAATAGCACAGAGTCCGGTCCGCATAGGACGATCGTAGCGACGATCGCATAGGAAAAGCTCCCCTATTTTTGTTTAGCAAGTCTCCGTGTTACCGTGTACCACGTGAAAGTCACAGCAGTTTGCTGCGGTAATTAGCTGTCGGCCCCGATCTGCAATTGTCGATATTGACCCTTGGGGTTCTCGCGAGTGACGCCCGCGTCAAGGATGCCTGTCTGAGATTTTGAGCTGGCGAGTGCAGTACAAACTAGCGGATCAACTGGCTGCTGCGAGACCCCATAGCTAATCGAATGCAGCCTCCGGGGGGCCGAGCTCTCTACCCCTGCCATGTCCCTTTTTGTGTTCGCCAAATAAATGAAATATTTAGCAATTTAATTAGCAAAAAGTCAGTCTCTCGGGAGCCTTCTGATTATGCTAATTAGCTGCTTGAATCCAGCCATCGGAGCTGTTCAATTTTCGCTTTTCACGATAGGGGCTTTGCACGCCTGAGTTGGCGTGAGTGCCGCCAATGCAAACTGACTGCTGCCGCATCCCCGGGGCTCTCGGGCGCTGCCGCGGCTCCTCACTTGTCATGCACGGCGCGGGTTGGGAGGGGCTTATCAGGCCATCAGGCCTGTCTACACTCTGTAGCCCTGGGGCGGCGGCGGCCCGTCGGAGTCTGCGGCATGGCTAGGATTGATGCCGGACCTGGCATCAAGTGTCTGCGACTCACCAGCTTCGGGGCGATTCGCCGCAGTGAGACAGAAAGAAATGTATAAAGGTGACACGGACATATCTTTGCTGGGATATTTCTCCCTTGCATCTTTATCTGGCCAGGGCGCAGTGTCGCGCCTGGTAGCCATGCTATTATCTCTGCGTGTGTTGCTAGTCTCCCTAATCTCCCGCTGATCCCCCGACCTTGTTTCTCGCTTCCCTGTCAAATCGCCTCTTCGTCTGTGTACATTTCTCTGTCCAGAAATGTCATGCAATTTACTGCACAGCGTGACTGAAAACAAGTTTTGTGCTTTTTCGCCTCTGAAACTTTAAATAACTTGTTGCCATGCCTAGTTGCAAGCTATAAGGTGCTAATTGATTTGGGAACTCCACTCGTGTAAACAACAAAGTGTGAGCAAATAAGAAACCTGCCTCTTTAATCTCCCAAATTGCTTTGTTTGCCTGCGTGTTTTACACTGTCTACTTTGGCTGCAAATTTAATTGCGACTTCATCGGAGATGCCATCTTGTCTTTTTGTGTGCGCCCGTCTTCGCATGCACAGCTCATCTCGGCCAAAGTGTCCCACGGGGAATATCTCAATCTGCCGAAATCATGGCTTCGCTTTTCACTCCGTTTTCCTTGAGTTCTCCTGCTATCAGTTTCTCTCTCTCTCTCGGCCTGAATTGAGCCTAAATTGAGTTGAGTGTGTGACGCATTGGACAATGTTATATTGCTGGCGCCGTGATCTTTGCTTGGCCCTGGGATGTCTTTCTGTCTGCGACTCTCGACTCCGCTAAGAGGCCGATCATTATCAAGCAAAATTGTGTTTTTTGTGTTCCACCCCCTCCCCCTTATTCTACCCACTTCCCCTTGCTCCATTGATAGCTCGAGTGACTCATAACTGCATGAATATGGCTATGAAATGAAAATGTCTCAATTTCGTTATTTCGCTGGAGTCCCGCCCGCCTGCCACCTGTCCAAGTCCCCTACTCCCCTGTCCAATGCCCTGTCTGTCCCCTGATGGGGAGAATTTCCCCGGAGTTCTCTCAATTCGCCATTATCCCCCTTCCGACGTTTCGCATTTATTGCAGAGCCACTTAGAAGTAATGAGGCCGGGCTGTTGTAAGATTTTTTTAGTTGTTGTTCCCCGTCCCGCTCGCTTCCCCTGATCATTTATTAACCATGCTGGATTGTCTGCGCACGCCTCATTTCACAGCTTAGCCCCCCTTAAGTCTGCTAGCGATTGCTGTCTACTTGTCAGTAGCCAGTTGCCACTGACTCAGCCCCCCCCCCAATCGAACGCAGTCAGCCGCTTTCTCACTCCGTTTATTCTTCGGCCCGAGCGCTCATTGCATTGCATTCTCTCCATAGCGGGCCTTGAATTATTAACCTGTCGCCTGACCGCCCGATGCCGTGTCTCGCGGCAGTGAACATTGTGTTTCGATAAACATCGCAGCCCCGCTAACATGCTGCAGTTATCCCGGTGTTTATTGCCTACCTCGATTGTCTCCTGCTTGGTTGCTGAGCACGCAATTTTCATCTTGGCTGGCTCTGTTCTACCAGTATCGCTCTACCAGCATTGCTAACCTCACTGATTGACTCATTGGCTTCTTTATCCGCCTGTTTGTGACACTCGGACTCCGGGATGAATCAAAGTTAAGATGCTGAGGCAGACTCGGGGGAGCGTGAGGGCGGCCTGTAATGCGCGCTGCCCACGCCCGGCTGCCCCCACTCCGCTATTCTGCATGCCTTAAAAAATAAATCGGCACCGCTTTCTTCCCAGTAAATGGCGCCTCTATTAGAGCGATTTCCCCCGGAGCCTTATTGTGCACGGCGGGCTGGGTGCGGGGAAAACTGCGCGGAATATAAAAGATTAAGATTTCATGCCGGTCGGACAGAGCCTTCTCAGGCTGCTCAGTTTTGATTCCGCCACCACCTTGCCGGCCTGGCCGGATGCGGATTAATAATTCACTGAAGCCGGTCCGCGGCGCGAAGTAACAAGGCGCGCTAATCACTGGTAACTGGCGTGCGGACCGCAGCTTAAGGCTGAGAGAAGGGGGGAGAAATCACCGCGCCTTGCGTGATGCAGCTGAGAAGCTGAGTGCGCCTGTGCTGACTGTATTTGAAACTCTTTTGGCAGCTTCGGGGCCTGATGCGGCCCGTCGCTTAATATCTGTCCGTCTATCCCTTCTTTCTTATGCTCTTCCTCTTCTGATTAAACTGCCTGAGGGCCTGTTTAGAATTGGGGTCGAAGGCAGAATCAGAGGGGAGGCTGGCTGCCGCATCACTTATTCATCGGCGACTCCGCCAGTTTCCCTTCTGTTCTGCCCCGTGTCTGTCTGAGCAGCTTTGCAAAGGTGGAAATGTCTTGATTTTGCGTCTCCCCAACCCTCTCGCAGGCTCCCTGTGCCTCTCATGCGCCATCAATTCTCCCGGTGAATGGGGTCGTAAAGCCGCCCCTCCATCCCAGAGGTAAAGGTGAGTTGGGGTCCTCCGAGGCCAGGAATGTGAGCAGTCCAAGGCAAGGAGCGCAGGCACAGTTTAAGTATCTTCGCTTGCTCTCAAATTATCAGCGCTTGTCCGGGTCGGACTAAACTGTCCGGTTTTGTTGGCCGCTTGGGACGGGACAAATCGGGCCTGTTATGCTTGTGCGGCTGGCCATTTTGCACTGGCGCTCAGGAGTGGCTGTCCAGTTTTACAACCGCAGCTTGTGCCTTTCTTGTCCTCCGGCTTTTGTACCGGCGCAAATGGCCGTTTCGGAGCATTTAATTAACCACAGTCTGTTTACTGCCGTGTCTCGGCTAACTCTTTGAGGTGAAACCTGCAGCTGCCCGGCCGCGTCTTGGGAAATTAGAGACCAAATCGAAGATTGAGATTGCGATTTGTGAGATCAGTCAGGAAGTGCCGCACAATGCATCTCGGGATGTAGTGGAGTCGAGCGAAAAAATATTTAAAAACATTTTGAGCTGAGTTACGTCCTCTGACTACGAGTAACCCTTGGGTTCAGCGATTAATTTTGTAACATATCGGCGCTTCTTAATTCAGCAAGGATTATTTTACGCAAAAGCCTTAGCCCAGGGCGTCTCTTCAAACCCTAAAAGTAGTTGACAAGTTGACAAAAAGTGATCCCTATTTGTTGTTTGATTATAATAGAGTCCCTTCCCAGCTCGCCTGCACTCCACCTGCAAGTATTTCTAGAACCCCATGGCAGAGCAGAAGCGAGCAGGCTGCTGTCAGGTCTAGCATTAGCAGCAGCATATGGGCTTTGCTGCATTCCATCGCAGAGGCAGGCCTGCAGCTCCTTAGTCGCCGAACTGCTGCTCCTAGAAGAACAATCGCTGCCCAGGATGCGGCCGGTTCGCCGCCCGACTCTCCGCTGCGCGCCGCAGTCGCAGGCTCTGGCAGCGGGCCGCCAACTTCTCCAGCCAGATTGACGTGATAAATGACGCGGGGCCGGGGCAGGCCGCCATTCCGACCCGGGGATGAAGGGGAGAGGGGGGCGGCCTCCCGCCTGAAAGCGCCGAGGCCTCCTTGATGAAGTGGCCGCCTCCGCGCTTGGCTTCCTACAATCAATGCTCAAAGGAAACGACCTGCTTTGCGGGCCCATTGTGCCGGGCGCGCCCGCCTGCCTTCATGACCCCCGGCTCTGCTTTCCCTGTTCCCGGCCAGGCCTGTTGGCAGCTTCCATTGTTAGGCAGAGGCCGGCCTTTTTGCAGGTCGGGCCCCTAATTAGCTTATTTTCATTTTTACATTGCATTGTAATTGTTCAGCTTTCGGTTCAGTTTGCTGTGTTGTTGCGCCCGCGAATTGCCGCGCCTTTCTGCGTTATTTTTTTAACTAACCCTGCACATTTGCTTACTATTAGTAGCGACGCTAGGATATGTTTTTATTTTATAGATAATATATAAACTGTTTGGAAATAGGCGGGGGGTAGGCCTTATCTGCCCAGCTGTGCACACCGCACTGCAGGCTATAAATTGGCCGTCCCCGCGCAGGCTTCTCTTCGTCTGTCCGCGTCTTCCTTTACGGGAAATCTCTTCTAATTCCGCCGGAGCCTGTTTCTGAGCTTGCTAAAAAACGGTTTTTTTAACTGGCTTTCTAATAGCCGCTGATTTCTCTCATAATTTTCCGCATTTCTTTATCTGCTGAATTTATGTGAGTACACTTCACTTTACTATAACCGAACTTTTAATCAATCAATAAGTCAGTCAGTCAGTCAGTCAGTCAGTCAGTCAGTCAGTCAGTCAGCCAGTCAGTCAGTCAGTCAGTCAGTCAGTCAGTCAGTCAGTCAGTCAGCCAGTCAGTCAGTCAGTCAGTCAGTCAGTCAGTCAGTCAGTCAGTCAGTCAGCCAGTCAGTCAGTCAGTCAGTCAGTCAGTCAGCCAGTCAGTCAGTCAGTCAGTCAGTCAGTCAGTCAGCCAGTCAGTCAGTCAGTCAGTCAGTCAGTCAGTCAGACTCTGCTGCAAGAGCTGCTCGTGAATGAGTGAATCAACAGCGGATTTACTGAGGCCCGGCAGTCCCAGATAGTCCTGTTAATCACCCATTGGGCACGCGCTCCTTCTTAAAGCCCTGCAAGTCAATTCTACCTTGACCGCCACCGCTTTTCACTGCACAGAAGCCTGGGAGATGACCGCGCCGCTGTCCTCAGTTGACCCCGAGATGCACGCCATCCTGCGCCGGGAGCGCGAGCGCCAAATGAGCGGCCTGGAGATGATCGCCTCGGAGAATTTCACCAGCGCCGCGGTGCAGCAGGCCCTGGCCTCCTGCATGACCAACAAGTACAGCGAGGGCCAGGTCGGCAACCGCTACTATGGCGGCAACGAGGTCGTGGACGAGATGGAGTCCATGTGCAAATCCCGAGCTCTGCAGGTGTTCGGTTTGAAATCCGAGGAGTGGGGCGTCAATGTGCAGGTGGGCTGCTGCAGTAGTATACTGTGCTTACGGCATTGCAGTGGGATTTAAGAATTCAGCACTCCCTGTGGATTGTAGCATTTCCTGTGGATTGCAGCATTCCCTGTGGATTGCAGCATTCCCTGTGGATTGCAGCATTCCCTGTAGATTGCATCATTCCCTGTGGATTGTAGCATTTCCTGTGGATTGCATCATTCCCTGTAGATTGCAGCATTCCCTGTAGATTGCAGCATTCCCTGTAGATTTCATCATTCCCTGTGGATTGCATCATTCCCTGTAGATTGCATCATTCCCTGTGGATTGCATCATTCCCTGTAGATTGCAGCATTCCCTGTAGATTGCATCATTCCCTGTGGATTGCAGCATTCCCTGTAGATTGCAGCATTCCCTGTAGATTGCATCATTCCCTGTGGATTGCATCATTCCCTGTGGATTGTGTCATTCCCTGTGGATTGCATCATTCCCTGCAGATTGCATCATTCCCTGTGGATTGCAGCATTCCCTGTAGATTGCATCATTCCCTGCGGATGGCATCATTTCTTCCCTGCAGATTGCATCATTCCCTGTGGATTGTGTCATTCCCTGTGGATTGCATCATTCCCTGTGGATTGCAGCATTCCCTGTAGATTGCATCATTCCCTGCGGATGGCATCATTTCTTCCCTGCAGATTGCATCATTCCCTGTAGATTGCATCATTCCCTGTGGATTGCAGCATTTCCTGTAGATTGCATCATTCCCTGTGGATTGCAGCATTCCCTGTAGATTGCATCATTCCCTGTGGATTGTGTCATTCCCTGTGGATTGCATCATTCCCTGTGGATTGCAGCATTCCCTGTAGATTGCATCATTCCCTGCGGATGGCATGATTTCTTCCCTGCAGATTGCATCATTCCCTGTAGATTGCAGCATTCCCTGTAGATTGCATCATTCCCTGCGGATGGCATCATTTCTTCCCTGCAGATTACATCATTCCCTGTAGATTGCATCATTCCCTGTGGATTGCAGCATTCCCTGTAGATTGCATCATTCCCTGTGGATGGCATCATTTCTTCCCTGCAGATTGCATCATTCCCTGTGGATTGCAGCATTCCCTGTAGATTGCATCATTCCCTGCGGATGGCATCATTTCTTCCCTGCAGATTACATCATTCCCTGTAGATTGCATCATTCCCTGTGGATTGTAGCATTTCCTGTGGATTGCATCATTTCCTGTGGATTGCATCATTCCCCTGTGTACATTGCATCATTCCCTGTGGTTTAAAGCATTCCCTGTGGATGGCATCATTTCTTCCCTGCAGATTGCATCATTCCCTGTGGATTGCATCATTCCCTGTGCATTGCATCATTCCCCTGTGTACATTGCATCATTCCCTGTGGTTTAAAGCATTCTCTGTAGATTGCAGCATTCCTTTTGTCATCCCCTATAATACGTGTACGCAGAGCATCCCCTGTAGGCTCTCAAGAGTCGCCCCATCTTGGCTGCCGCATCCCGCAGGCCCTCTCCGGCTGCCCGGCCAACTTCGCCGTGTACACCGCGCTGGTCGGGCCGCACGGCCGCATCATGGGCCTGGACCTGCCGGACGGCGGCCACCTCAGCCACGGCTTCCAGACGCCGGCCAAGAAGGTGTCGGCCACCTCGCTCTATTTCGAGTCCATGTGCTACAAGGTGAGAAGTCCTTGACTGTTGTCTCTGGACACGGTTTGCTGCTCATTGCTGCTCACATCTAATAATGGGTACTCACAGCTGTCTTAGCTACTCGTGGGTTTCACGGTTTCTCCTGGGTATTCACAGTTTAACAGTTTCTCAGGTATTCACAGTTTGTTATAGGTATTCACAGTTTTTCAGGTATTCACAGTTTCTCAGGTATTCACAGTTTCTCAGGTATTCACAGTTTTTCAGGTATTCACAGTTTCTCATGAGCATTCGCGGTTTCTCATGAACATTCTGCACGGTTTCTCAAGGGTATTCACAGTTTGACAGTTTCTCAGGTATTCACAGTTTCTCAGATATTCACAGTTTCTCATGAGCATTCGCGGTTTCTCATGAACATTCTGCACGGTTTCTCAAAAGTATTCACAGTTTGACAGTTTCTCAGGTATTCACAGTTTCTTAAGTATTCACAGTTTCTCAGGTATTCACAGTTTCTCAGGTATTCACAGTTTCTTATAGGTATTCACAGTTTCTTATGGCTACTCACGCTACTCACAGCTCGTCATTGCGCATCTCCCCAACCCACAGGTGGACCCGGTCACGGGGCTCATCGATTACGACGCCCTGGCGGCCAGCGCCCGCCTGTTCCGTCCCAAGCTGATCGTGGCCGGCATGAGCTGCTACTCGCAGCACTTGGACTACGCCCGCTTCCGGCAGATCTGCGACGAAGTCGGCGCCATCCTCATGGCCGACATGGCCCACGTGTCCGGCCTGGTGGCCGCCGGGGTGGTGCCCTCGCCCTTCGAGCACAGCGACATTGTCACCACCACCACGCACAAAAGCCTGCGCGGCCCGCGCTCCGCGCTTATCTTCTACCGCAAAGGTAAACTTGGGCAACTTGTTTTCGATACATGTCGGAATCCCAGGCGTAGTGCTGAGCGCTGAAGCTGAAGCTGAAAGCTCCTCTATTCGATTTCCCACTGCAGGCACGGTGATGCAGAAAGGCAAAGAGGTGCCGCTCACCTACGAGCAGCGCATCAACGAGGCCGTCTTCCCCGGACTGCAGGGCGGCCCCCACAACAACGCCATCGCAGCGGTGGCTGTGGCCCTCAAGCAGTGCATGTCGCCGGACTTCAAGGCTTATCAGCAGCAGGTGAGGCTCTGGTTCAGGTAGCTTTTTAAGCCCCCCCCCCCCCAGATACTCAGTTGCTGGGCCGCCACCCTCCCAGATCCCCAGTTGCCTTAATTCCACCCTCCCAGATCCCCAGTTGCCTTAATTCCACCCTCCCAGATCCCCAGTTGCCGGAAATCCACCTTCCCAGATCCCCAGTTGCCGGAAATCCACCCTCCCAGATCCCCAGTTGCCGGACATCCACCCTCCCAGATCCCCAGTTGCCGGAAATCCACCCTCCCAGATCCCCAGTTGCCGGAAATCCACCCTTCCAGATCCCCAGTTGCCGGACATCCACCCTCCCAGATCCCCAGTTGCCGGACATCCACCCTTCCAGATCCCCAGTTGCCGGACATCCACCCTCCCAGATCCCCAGTTGCCGGAAATCCACCCTTCCAGATCCCCAGTTGCCGGACATCCACCCTCCCAGATCCCCAGTTGCCGGACATCCACCCTTCCAGATCCCCAGTTGCCGGACATCCACCCTCCCAGATCCCCAGTTGCCGGGCCACATAGACAAACGCCGCCCACTTCCCCATCGCCCGCAGGTTCTGCTGAACGCCCAGGCGCTGGTGGCCCGACTGAAGGAGCTCGGCTACTCCATCGTAACTGGCGGCACCGTCAACCACCTCTGCCTCGTGGACTTCCGGCCGCAGGGCGTCGAAGGCGCCCGGGTTGAGAAGTCGCTGGACCTGGTGGGCATCACCGCCAACAAGAACACCTGCCCCGGCGACCGCAGCGCCCTGCGCCCCAGCGGCCTCCGCCTGGGCACTCCGGCGCTGACCAGCCGCGGCCTGTGCGAGGCCGACATGCGCCGCGTTGCCGACTTCATCCACCAGGGCGTCCGGCTGGCCATCGACGCCGGAACCAAGCTGGCCGCACCCGGCCGGCTGGCCGACTTTGAGCGGCTGCTGCGCGAGGACGCCGAGCTCGGGCCGCGCACCGCCGAGCTGCGCCGCCAGGTGCACGAGTTCGCCAAGGGCTTCGCCATGCCCGGCCTGGCCGAGTTCTGACCGCGAGCTTGAAACCCACGAAACCGCTGCGAAATGAACTCTGCTTTGCTAGTTTCCATAGTAACGGTGAATTCCCTGCCATATCTCCAAACATTGCCCCCGGAATCCTGCGCCTGAGCACAAAGTGCCGAAGTGTCCAACAGCCTGTGGGATTCGCTGCGCCAGGCTGACTCCCCTAGCCACTGCACTGCACATGCCTCTGGTTAATTCTCTAATCTTATCCGCTTCCACTGAACTTTCCTACACAGTCTGTCTCTCTGATCCGGCGAACATTTGCTTATTGTTTTGTTAATTTCCACTAAATTTTTCGGGCCTGTCAGGTGCTGCGTTCTTGCCGCGGAGATTTTCCAGCCGGTTCGAATTTGCTCCGGCTATAAATAGCTGGCCGCAGCCCCGTGCCCGATAAGCCCAGCGGAGACTCCCGCTCTGCTCTCTGCCCCCCTGCCTGCCTCCCCTGTAGCGAAAAATTTTTTCTATCAGCGCCGACGGAATTTTCCTGTGCGCTCATTGCCTTGGAAAAAAATACTTAATAATGCCCAGTACAGGCTACTATTAGTAGGCTGCGGTTAAATACTTTATCTATTCAATACTGCTTGCGAGCGAGTGCGTGTTTACAGTTTAGCCTTATCAAATAATGTCAGTTCAGCAGAGCACTGCGACCTTTTCTGTTTTTTTTTCAAGTTGATTTCACATTCAATCAGTTTCTTTTTGGACTCTGGCATCCTGATTTTGCATATCGATTTGAGCTTGACAATAAAACGCCGACTCCCTTAATCGTGTCTCGCGGCAATTCAACTGCTCCGTCTGGCAAGCGGGTGATTCTTATTTTCTACTAAAATGAACTCAAATTATTGCTTTGTTAATTAAACATAATTTTACTGTCTAGCTATATTTTTACATGCGTATGTTGAAGAAATGCAGGAAAACAGCAGCTGACAGACCGTGTCTACCAAAGTCTCTCGTCCGCATCGTATCGAGTCTGGTTCTTCTGGCTGAAGTGCAGCTGAAACTCCGTGTCGTTGAGCACAAACACCACCAGAGTGCGGCCATTCAGGTACTCGATGGGCCGGATGTAGGACGAGATCAGTTCGGGAATCTCTATGAATTCAAACTGCTGCATGGTCTCCAGGCTCACGGTGCTGGCTGGCAGGCCGAACTTCTTGCCGTCTTTGTCATCATAGAAAACCAAGATCTGCTTGCTGGGCTCAATCTGGAAGCGGTGATAGATCTTGCGCTTCAGATCCACCACCAAGTCTGTGGAGTAGAGCACCAGGCGGCCTGACTGAATGTGTTTAGCGTAGTTATGAGCTATGTTCAGCTCGATCAGGGTCACATTGATCATCGACATCTTGATGGGTTCGTGGTTGACCTTTGATCTGTACAAGGTTGCTGATGAATTGAACACATACGTAGCAGCCGTAATTTACAGTGCTTCATCTGTCCTAGTAAAACAATAGAATTGCAGAAGTGCTAAAATTAATTGCCAAAAGTTGTCTATGGCCATAATGGTGTGTCAAAAACGATTTATCGTTGATAATGATGAACTTCTATAAATTACTCGTAGCATCTGTAGCGGAGAAATTCTATTCTTCACGTACATAAGTTTTCGAAATCGAAATTCGCGCTGTGCACAACGTTGCATGAGTTGCAACGTTGAAAAAAATAAAATGATGTTTTATTTAACGTTGCAGACTTGCAATTAAAGTTATTCTGTTTAAAGGTATCGGTATTGCATAGATTGTTCCATAAATAAACTCCAACATATCCAACATAAACACATACTCCAACTCAAAAAAACTCCATAGGATGAAGGAATAAATTCATTAATCCAGGCAGCAAACTACAGCAATCTCCCATCTAGAACCTTTTCTTGGCGGGATGTCAGTAAAAGACAGTGATGGGCACCGCTAAATTTATTTTTAGCGCCGCTAATTAGCGCTATCGCTAACTGATAGAAGAAAATTTCTATTTTCGTTATTTCTAGCGCCGCTAATTTCTGCAAATTTCAAAATGCGCTATCTAATATAAACTGCCGTTTCACACGTATTTAAGCGTTTTTGCACATTTTTAACTGACACGTTTTAAATGAAAAAGCTAATAATGCTATTGCTAATAATTAGTTTTTATTATCAATCCTAATTTAAAAAAACCTCAAGCCGCTGAACTGTCAGAGAAACAGTTGGTAGAAAGATCAGTTCCTAAATTACAGCTGTTTGCCTTGAAAAACGTCAAGGGTCCTTGCTACCAGGGCCATGGCCTTCTTATACTCAAGAAGGAAGGCGAGATCATCAGCTTGAAACGGTGGTACGGGATTTATTAACCCCACCATCACCCGGTTGATATACGTAGTCGCTTCGCATCATCGCTTAGAATATCAACTAAGTTGAACGTTGAATTCTTTGATTAAATTATTAAATTAAATTAAATTTATCAACAACTTTTGCTAACAAATTAAAGGTAGTAAGAAAACTTTTAAAAGTCAATGACAAAAACAAGATTGATTGTTGATAACGAAAGCGAAAAAAAGAAATTCAAATTTCGTTTCGCATTTCTAAGAAAATTAGAAGCATATTAGAGATTTACTATAGATTGATTTGCGTAATCTTTAATTTATTACTCAAATAGGGTCTCATTTTAAGTATTAAACAGTCATTAACCGTTTAGTTTTATAGCAAAAAAAATTAATTTAGCGCAATTAGCGATTTTCAGAAAATATTAGCGGCGCTTTGATAGCGCGCCCTAATTGGAATTCAAATTTAGAGGCGCTAGTGGGCCATCACTGGTACAAGATGAACGTACATGTAATTAATTAATGGCGCGTCAATTGTACAGTAATTATAATTAATGAAAAAGATTTTGCAACTTGTGACAGCGCGATGAATTGTATGCTATATATACCCCGGGTAGCATTTTGACAACAATTTGCGGTTGCGTTGACGTCGCAAAAATTACCTTCGCAAATCTATTCACCCCAGCCCGTCTTCGTTGATATTTTAGTTTATTTTTGCATAATTAGATGCCAGAGTCAATATGCATTTATAGTCATCATTTTGCTAGCTCAATTATACCTGTAAAATAGCAAAGAAGTAACGTAAAATATTCGTTGTAAAGTAGGTTGAAAAATCAACGTCAAACTTTAGTCATTATGGGGTGCGTTCGAGTGACTTAAAATGACTTAAACTGCCATTTTAACGTCCTTAGTAAAACAAATGTTAAGCAGACTAAATGTAAAAATAATCTAGGTAAATGATAGTCAAATTACAATTAAGAATTAATACAATTTCTAAAACCGGTCTAAGATTAAAAAACGTCGCCTATACTTCTTCCAACTCAACCTGAACGCCTAGGCACCGTTTTAACTTCGCTCGCAATTACCACATTTAATCGTAATTTAATATTTTGTATTCTTCACCTTTGTTCTATCATTTGCTTTCACGTCCTTTTGCTCAGTTCGCTGCCCGTCATTATAGTCTTTGAATAATTGCTTAGTACTAATATTGTTTATTTATTAATTGTTATTACGTAGTAGTTTATTTGGACTTGGAATATAGTCACTATTTCAGCTTGGTTCTTATTCTTCAATATAGTATCTGAGTGAACTTCATGTTATAGTTTTGTCTTTCTATTTATTCTATAGTATTGTATCTATAGTATAGTATTGTATATTGTATTCTATAATATAGTATCTATAGATAGATATCTATGAGTTGTTGTCTCAACATCTTTCAGTGTTAGCCTCAGCAATCCATTATCTTGCGTTGCAGTTGCTGGGTGTATGCAAGCAGGATATATTCAACTACATGTACGAAGGGGCAGCATCTATATAGCAGCATCTACTCAGATAATCTATATAGTAGTCATTTCAGAAACAAAAAGTTGCCTACCTCCGACCAAATACTGCAGGGCGGTGTCGTAATTAGTCGACTCCACAAGAAGCCTACACAATTGTCCACCATTTTTCTATGAAAACATCAAATACAGGCATTGTTATCCAGCGGTGTAGATTAACACTACTTGCAAAAAATGAGTATATGCAACAAGAGAAACTGTAAACAAATTTACAGAGATTGGCACAAAATACAAAAAATATATGAAACTTATTGATGCAGAGGTATATTTGAAAGAAATGTTTTTTTTGGTTTATATAAGTTGACTGTGATGAATAAAGATAATAAATAAGGAGCTCATTACTATATTCAAAAAAGCAAAAGAATAAAAAACAAGGTAAGTCAGTCAACTATTCATTGAGAAAAAAATAGGCCAGATAGCAATAAAATAATATGATTTAACCAAAGTGAATAATTCCTTGGTATTACAATAGCTACGGAATAAATAGAAAGACAAAACTATAACATGAAGTTCACTCAGATACTATATTGAAGAATAAGAACCAAGCTGAAAAAGTACAAAACTCCAATAGAAAAATAATAACAGTAGCAACAATAATAGTGACTATATTCCAAGTCCAAATAAACTACTATGCAATAACAATTAATAAATAACAATATTAGTACTAAGCAATTATTCAAAGACTATACTGACGGGCAGCGAACTGAGCAAAAGGACGTGAAAGCAAATGATAGAACAAAGGTGAAGAATACAAAATATTAAATTACGATTAAATGTGGTAATTGCGAGCGAAGTTAAAACGGTGCCTAGGCGTTCAGGTTGAGTTAGAAGAAGTATAGGCGACGTTTTTTTAATCTTAGACCGGTTTTAGAAGTTGAATTAATTCTTAATTGTAATTTGACTATCATTTACCTAGATTATTTTTACATTTAGTCTGCTTAACATTTGTTTTACTAAGGACGTTAAATGGTTTATATACTCCAGTACTATATAATTACGTAGATTGAATGATTTTTATAACACTGAGAAAAGTAAGGGAAAAAGTAAGGCTCGTTTTTTTACAGTTTTATTTTGTTAATACGTATTATTAAAATCGTATATTTGAATATTTTGCTGCATGATAAATCGCTTTGTATCATAAGTGGCGTTGCTTTTTTATTTAGTTAGTGTTACCAGCTATATGAAACTTCACCTTCACAATGATATCAACGTCATCTTTCTCCTGGTTGAATATTATTCGAAATATTTTCAGCTGCCATAAAACGTACCAATAGATGTTTTTGGTATAGAATGACTTAAAGCAATACCAAATCATGGCTGATTTAGCTACTACAAACTTTGCTAAATTGGCTGGCTAATAAAATAGTTGCTCATTTTAATTCTACTACTTTCTCTCTCCCCATTTTCCTATCAGTACTGCTGTTTGTATTGGAAATATACAATAATAATAGCCTGGCCTACCACAAGTATTGCATTGATTACAACTACTAGAGTTAAACATAATTCCTATCAAAATAATTGTCTGGAAATCAAATTCCTACATACATACAGTTTGCAAAGAACTGCTTGATTTTCAAATCAGTCTTACTCTCAGCCTAATCATATATAATCATTGGACCTTAGATATCATATCCAAGATCCAATTTCAAATTTTTATTTGGAAGGTGCAGTTGTTCTAGCATTTCTATCATACAAAAAGCTTGGCATAGGCCTACTTGATTTGAAATTAATATTTTTTGTTTCTTAGTTTTACTAATCAGCCATTTAATTACATCATATCTATTATACATGCTAAGTTCATGTTAGCATTTAAAATATATTTTAGTTTCCTAGTTAGCTCATTAAAATCTTTAGTAGGCCCTAATTTCTCATTTTAGCACTCTTAGAGCTACAATTTCCTTAACAAACTTATACTTAGCTATATTCTATATTAAAACATATATTTATTAATGTTTTGCCTCATCAAGTAGCCTATAGCTTGTTAATCATATTTAGACATATTTTAGACATTATTGTAGCATTGCTAGGCACTATTGTTTAATTTTTGGTTGAGCAGATTTTTTAGCTGAATAGAAAGTCTGAACAAAAGTAAAAATATTTATAAGATTATGTATAGAAATCCTAAGACTAAGAGTAAGGCTAAAGACTTCTGTATAATAGGGCCTATAGTTTTGTATATTGTAATTTGTGGATATATAAAATATAACTGTACAAATGCATAAGTCAAAATCTTTTTATAACCAAATATACTTTTTTCTGCCTATTTCAGATGGCCACCTAGGTGAAGAGGACAGGAGAGATTGCTACTATATGCCATCAATGATACTAATTCCAACTACTAGATAAGGAGGAGAAAATTCATTCCCATGATGACATCATCCCTGCTTATTGGAACAGGTTGTCATGAAGGGATGTCAGCTAGTCAATTTGAGGAAGGAGTTGTGGAAGAGGATAACAATTTACGATTTGATTCAGTCTCCTCCAATTCAGAGACTGGGGACTATCAAGAATTTGATGTAGATCTTCTGAGTGAAAGACTGGGCAAAATGCAGCAATATTCAACTATACTCTCTATTTATTTATTCTACAGTTCTGTTGTTTGCTGCTTTCATCCTTATATTTGTTTCAATGACACTGTTTCCAACATTCTATTCTGTTTTGTCAGTACTGTCATTTTTGGCGCTATTGTAAATTTTTCAACTTTTAAAATTTAATTTATTACCATCCTTTTCATAAATTTTCATATGCAAGCATCAACTTAATTTGTGTTAAAATAACAATTTACGAAAAAAAAGTAACAATAACTTCTGAATCCAATTTCTACAATATGTATGTATACAAGAGAAGATGAATATAAGGCTTTGTCCGCATGTATTCTTGTTTAATATTTTCTGGTAAAAATGTAACTATTAGCCAAGGGGGGTCATTGGGGTCATGAACCCCCCAGCCGGCTGATCCAGGCCAAATACAGGCAGCAGCCCCCCTCCCCCGTCGCAGAGGCCTAACACCCCGCCCCCGGTTGCCGCTGTGACTGTGACCCCCGGAAGGAAATTCCTAGCTACGCCACTATTATTAGCTTCTAGAAATAAGATGGATACATGTACTGCCTACACACATTCAAAGAAAGTTGACTTCAGAATGCAAAGATAACCATCAATTATAAAGCCAGTAACATTTGTTTTCTTAAAAGACATTATACCAGTCATTTCGTGCATTTAAAAGCCATTAAATCTATTAAATAAAGACGGTAAAATTTCGGTACATTTTGACGTCAAAACAACGTCATAGATCCAGGTCAAAATTACGTAAAAAACATCGACAGAATTGACGTCCTTTCGACGTTACACTTTGACCTATTTTCAACGTCATTTTGACGTCGCGCAACGTCACTTTGCTACCCGGGTACTGTACTAATGATATGTATACTAGGACTACATGTATCCGGAAGGTGCATGCACTCACATGTGAGCTATTGAAGTTTTAGATTTCCGCTGTATATAGTTTGTTTAAAGACGGAAATAATCTAGACTTCGAAAAGCAACCTCTCCTCGGCAGCCACGATTTATTTTGTCTTGTAAACTACGCTTATTTCACTATTCGACTTTTGCTGAATTTAAAGCTACATGTACCATGACAATAGCATGCGGTTACAATGTACCTCATGACCCACTGCACCCCTACACAAAGATTATATGATTTGCTCATTTAAAACACTATTACTTCAGTATATACAATTTATTCGTATATTTTCTTATAGTTAAACCTCACCATTAGATACCTGCAAATGCGTGCATGAGCAAAAAATTTTGACACTAACATGCGGAAATCATTTAGTGTAATGGGCGATCCTCCCCGGGCTGCCAAAAAACGTTCGTCCAACGAAAAGGATATTTAGGCAAAGTGAATAGTCGTATGGGCTGTTGAAAAAACGTTGGAACAATGTGGGACATTCAACGAAGGAAAATACCGCACATTTGCGGCACATTTACTTTTAGTAGCATCATATGCATGTTTGTATACCTGTACAAAATAGACGAATTGGCCGGAATTTTTTTGAAAAACTCTGTAAATCGGGTAAACTAATCTGTTCCCGTTTGTATATTATGCAAAGCTTTTCGTACATCGCTCGTAGATAAGATGAAAAATTAAATTCGCTGGACGACGATAAAGGAAGCTGAAACTGTTTTTCTGCTACATGTACGAGCGTACAGGCAGCTATAGAGCTGATGGCAATTACAATGAATCAGATATTTCCGTTATAAATTACATTACACGTACAATTTATTGAGCTTGTTAAATTTCTAGTTTGCTAAAGGCGCCGAATAACTTTATATTTTGCTGGCTATATTAAAAGTCTTCATACATGTATAATATGGTTGCCCGTTAGTTAGCTACTACTGACAGTAAGGTCCTAAAGAGTATCCGAAAGCATCAATATAACCCACTGGAAAATCACACCCCGATTACTCAGTTAGTTGTAGAATAAATGTATTAAGCGAAGTCCACCATATTCAGTCGTAAACCGTCAGAAACTGATTTATTTAGAAGTTTACTAACAGACTATACTAATTGATGGCATGCAATACTCAATGCTGAAGTTCATTCAGCAATTGTTCTTTGCTTTTTTGACTGAAACAACAATACAAAGAAGATATGAGGAGCTCATCTGAGCGGCTAATTGCTATTGGATGAAGGTTGATGAGGAGTGCCGCTATCTGTGAACGGATTGGGCCACGGTTCCCCCGCTTCCTGTGGACAAAATATTATAGCTGCGTACGTGGGTTTCAATTCATGGCCTCTTTGCATTTGTTAATTTCTGTTGTGTAATTAAGTTGTTAATTTGCTGATTATAAATTTTCACTGAATCACTGTAGTCTATAACTGAAGCTGTGCTATAGCGGACATTTTAGTGTCAGTTCTAGCGGTAGCTCAAAGTTAAACAGTACTACGCATTTTAGTCGAAACGAGTTTCAATCAGTTTTATAGTTTCAATTAATTTTTGCATATATTAGATAAATTAAGCAGTTAAGTAAACATAGAGTTTGCTGCTATTGAGTCTAAATAAGCTATTCAAGCTTCCCAATATTAATTAAGGCTGGGACACTAGTCGCTATCGATAAACCCCACCTGCAGATTCCAAACAATTAGGCTGCTCATGATCAGCACTAGATTATAGCAAGGTTAGCTCCTGCCGCTGCATGGCCGGGTGAAAAAATTTAGGGAATTCAATAGTTCAGATCCTGTATCGAAAAAAGAGGCGGGGTGAGTAGAAGGTCACAACAAAGGCATTCAAAAAATCATCTACCCAGTGAAAAAAATGATATGGATTCCATGTGGATTTATCATATGAAATCCATATGTGCATTTGTCTCCGTCCATCCATGTGGAATCAAGATATGGATTCCACATGGAAGATCCACATGGAAGTAATTATGTATTTCACATAGAATCCACATTGTCATTGAGTAAGCAGCCATTATACTGGTTGCCATAATAAATTGTTGCATCCTAAATCTCAAAATAATACCAGATCTCAAAATTTCATACAAACCCCAGATCTCAATACCATATAAAAGAAACTGAAACACAGATAAAACATTAGCTATAGCCAAAAATATTTCTGCACAAAAATATATTCAAAAAGGATGTATCAATAAGTAAGGTGTATTTATGTACAGTAGTGAGTCACTAGCACACAAAGAATAAACACACTGATGTAGATATTGATATCTTTAAAGTTGCGCTGCGCATATGATATAATATATAATTTGAAATTGACATTGTCAATAGCATTAATTAATTAACAATAATATAATGCGCCAGAATTAGAACAGTCAGAAACATGCTGCTGCCAATTGCCAGAATGCTGCTTCTTCAGGTCAGGTGAGCAACCTTAGAAAAGAAAGGGGTTAAATTACAGAATTTTATAACAGATTGATAACAGATTTTGTAATAGATTTTTATAGATTTTGATCTTATAACAGATTTTGATGACAGAAAAAAATCAGTTTATAACTAAAACTTACCATTACTTCACAAAAGGTAGCATTCGAGATATTAAATTCCAATTCCAAGTAGCTTTGCATGCTTCTTCAAAGGCAAGACCAAGGTGACATCCAAGTTTAAGGATGGGCCATGTAATGTTAGGCATGCAAGAAATAGAAAAATAATTGTTGCCAATTAAGATTGATAGATAATATTGATATAATTCATAAAACTAATTTAAGGATGAATACTTAATAAAGTTTATTTTAAAATTAACTAGGCCTAAGTCTTAGGTTTATTTTTTTAGCGCAAAGTGTGCATATGCCTTCGCCAGGGGTTAGCAAAATGGGCAGCAATGCCTCCTCGCTGTTTCCAGATGCACAGAGCCCCCTGCAGCTAAGTCAAGTAAGTCAAGTGCACCCTAAATCTTAAAATTGTACCTTGAAAACTGAAATTAAAAAGTTGATACAGTTTAGGTGCGATCTCATTACCTATTTTTATGTTGAAGCCTTATTTGCATTGCCTTTATATAAGAAAAAAAAGAAACTACATTCTAAGCCTTAAAATCATAAAACCCTAAAAATGAGCATAGGGTATGATTTTGCACCTTGTCTCTAGCAAAAAAGAAAACCCTACCTAAGTCAATCAATAAAATAAAATTAATAAAATTAAAATAATAAGTATAAAAATAATTAATATATGTTTCTATAAATTTAATTTTTTTTTTAAAATTGATTTTAGACTATAAAGTATTTAGGCAAAGCAATGCATGTTTTTCATATTTGCTGGCCTAGTATGATTAAAAGGGGGGCCGTAGCCAAGTAGTAGCGCAGCTGCTCTGGTGTGCCAGCGACCCAAGCTCGAATCCAAGTACAGTCATATTAATTTGGGGCTGAATTGGAATCTCAGCTTGGCTCTCTGCTCATGCAATTAATGGCCTTGAGAGCCAACCCCCCAAGGCACAGTGAAGTATACATGCCTAACGATAAATAAAGCTAGGGCCGCTGTACATTCCTGTATGAGTGTGCTTGCATACATATCTGCACACTTGTGTGCCTGCTTAGGGGAGTCGGCGGAATAGGCAGCAATGCCTCTTGCCAGTTGTATGCCTATGTCGCTTAAAGTGCGCCAGGGTGCACACAACCCCCCTGCCTCTAATAAAAAAAATAGTATAATTAAACATTAGGCCTAACCTAAGCCTAAATAGCTATGCCCATACATGCGCAACTTTGGGAATCACCCGGCCGTTTCTATTGGCAACATACACATGTAAGTCGCTATTGGCTGAGAGCAGTCACGTGACTACTATTCTGTCCAATAGCGACTTACATGTGTGTGTTGCCAATAGAAACGGCCGAGTGAATCCCAAGGTTGCGCCCAAGCATGGCTATGCCTTATGGCTTAAAATTAAATTCTGGACTTGGCCTAAATCAGATCAAATTTACAATAATCATTCTTTATTTTTAATAGCAACCTTAGGGATCTGCTAGGCTAGCTATGCCAAAAGCAAGTTGCAAGTGTAATTGCAAAGAATTATTTATTATAATTAATAATATTGTTTTTAAAAATGCAACAAGTCCAAAAGATGCTAACAGACTTTTTTGAAGAAAATCATAAATTAATTGATTTTTAACATATTAACTAGATTGACTAGTCACAATTCACAAAGTCAAGCTAGTCCTAACCTTAATTAAAATAGAAGGACCTAAATTGATAGTTATAGCAGGCCTAGCTTAAAATACGCTTAATAAGCATACATATAAATAGATAGGACTAATAATAGGTAGGACTAAGAGGAAATTATGAACTTCTAAAGGTCTATTTAAGTTAAAAAAATGAGTAGCCAATCTATGGACATGGCCATGGGATTTCTAGAAATTGGAGGCCTAGGCCTAAATAAATTTATCATGGATTTTACCAAAAGTATTAGGCCTATCTATGATAAAATACTGATTTATCTAATTTCTAATCTCATGGAGGCTATGGCCTGATAAGTTATTGCCTATAGGCTAGGTCTACTAAAATTTTTAAGGTGCTTAAATAGCCATAAACAAGGCAATTTATCTTTCAAGGCCTTGAACCAAAACATTGACGAATATAAAATAAAATTAATTTAATTTTAAAAAGCACGAAGCGTTTTTTATTGTTCACTTCTATTTTGTCTATTTTAACAAACAGTGTCTTATTTGCCGATTATAATTTAGCTTTAAGATATTAATTTTAACTTAAAAACATATAAATGTAATAATTAATTATAGTAATTTCCTAAAAATGTCTGAATGTGGTGTATCACAGTTTTTTATCGAAGTGGATTCCATGTTGAATCAATATACGCTTATTTCTCATGAATTCCTTGTAAAATCCACATCAACATTAGGACAGTAAAAATAAAAAAATAATGCATAAAAAATACTTTGCATACCATTATGTCATCTTTAAGTTAATAATTTGCAAAAAATAAAGAAACATTTAAATTCCACATGGCCACGTGGAACCCACGTGGAATCCATGAATCATTTTTCACTGGGTAGAGAAACTATTAAAAAAAACCGAAAGCGGTAATTCAGTAACTCCAGCACTGCACCATACTGAAAGAGTGCTGGAGGAGGAAGATCAAATTTGTCACATGGCATCTCCATGTGCCTCACTACTGACGCAAGGTGAAAATCGACTAGACGAAGAAGAATCCACTTCTCGGGTACTACCAGGAGAGCCACTTCTCCTGATGCTCTAACTGGAGACACCTGAAAGCACTGTAGAGGTTGATCGAGACTGCTTTCATATTCCCTTATCGCAAGTCCTAGGTAAAAACTTTTATTTGTTTTATTAGAATTCTAATCTCCCACCTCCCACTGTGGTCTACGGACCGGGACGACCCTTGAAATCATTTAAAATCATTTAATTAAAACGCAAAACTTATGTTTTTTGTTTTCGTAAGGTAAAACAATTCTGATAAACAATCTTCAATGTTAGTGCCTGACTGACTCTACTTGGCACAAAAAAATTTTAAGCAAAAATAACAATTTTAAAAAGCTGCGTTTGTAATTATCAAATTAAAAAGTTAAAAAAGATTTTTCACCGAAATGTGTCAGAGCGACTCAACTCCACGTTGGAGACCTCCGTGCACATGCTGACATCGATGTGCGCCAAGACAATTCAAGCCGAACTCAACTTACTCAAGATGGCAGGTAGCATAGAACGGGATATAATTAGCATTTTAGACCCTATTTAAGCTTAAATTTTAGAAAGTTACTTGCACTCGATGAAGCATTCACTGTTGAGTGTTGATTGTTGAATAGATTATAGATATAGCCTATTTCCTATTTGCACAAATTATTCTATAAAAAGTCCATCATTAGTAATTTTAAATCTATTTATGGAGCAGTGCAAGTTTATCAGTAAAAATTATCATTATGCTAATAATAGGGCCTACTAACTAACATATGCTGGCATAAAGTAAGCCTACATTTGCCTTTTTGTTTTACAATTAGATAATTGTTATTCAAAAATAATTATAGGCCTAATAGAAATATAATAGTGGTAGAGATTTTTTATAATAATGAATAGATTATGTAATAGGCCTAAGAAATTTTAGTAATATTTTGAATAGCAATCATTTCAAGATCAGATAATCCCCTCTGGCTCTAGCCCTATTAGAATAAGTGTAGAACACCTACACCTACGGACATGCAATATCAACATGGGGGCTAAAATTGTAGCTCACAATTGCAAGGTGACAGAACATGTTAACTTTTGCACAAAATATAGGCATAGTACTAATTAGATGATGATGCTTTTTAGCTTTAATAAGATAGTCATAGTTACTCATACTCTTGACATTTACCCAAAAACTGCACTATGCTATAATACCACTTGCCTTAACTCAAGTGGTGATGCAACTTGCAACACTGAAAAATTCCAAAAGAAATGTAAGCAATAATGCAAGAATAGTTGTCCCCCTTAGGTGGAAACCAGAACCAAAATCAAAGGGGTGACCCAGTGTGCGGATCATGTACCCGTGTACGCCGGAAAAAATTCGGGCGTCTAGGACTTTGTACGCCAGTGTACGCCAAAAACAAAAAGTTGCGCTAAAATGTACACCAAAAATTCCTAAAAAAAGGTCATTTGGTTTTCACGAGTAGAGTTTTCTAAGAAAGGCTTTTGTATGACAAATGTTTTTAAAATATTACGAATATTTTCAATTTAAACAAACCTAAATTATACTTACAAAAAATATGATGCAAAATTAATACTTTACACAAAAACGTTAATTTACATTACAATTTTCATGCATGGCATGAATTTATTCACCAAAATTTGTACGCCAAAAAAGTATGCGTGGCTGTGTTACTTGTGTACGCCAATAGTGTACGCCAACAAAGTGCGCCAGGGGTTGTGTACGCCGATTGTGTACGCCAAGGACTTAGGGTGGCCGTTTTGTACGCCGGAAAAGTTCCGGCGTACATGCATACCATCCGCAACCTGGGGGGTGACCAACCATTTTTTGCCAGAATACAGAGCCATATCCCCTCTGTCCTATCTTCATCAGTGTTAGTGATAGATCCAAAAATTTAGATTCAGAATCCAAATCCAAAATGGCAAAAAATGTCTTACTTTTTTAGAAATACAAACATACATGCGCAACAGTCGGCCGAGTCGGCCGATCCGGCCGACCGATTTGGCGGCCAATCAAGGAAGTCGCAAAAATGCCCACCCAAAAAATAACCTGAAGAGTAGTACTAAGTAGCTGACGAGGCATTTTAGCTTAATAAAACAGTCATAGTTACTCCTGCCGTTTACCCAAAGTTGCGTTAATTTTGCTTTCGGGTTTTTTTATATGTAAGTCGCATTTTTGGCCAAAAACTACGTCGCATTTTTGTTAAAACTAAGTCGCACGGCTGACCGAATTTTGGAGGTTGCACATGTATGAATACAAATGTTTTCAGAATTGAAATTTTTTTTCCAAATTTTCCAAATGTACTTTCAAATATGAAAAATTAAGAAACCTAAACAAATTCAGGTTTATAAAAAAATAAAACTTTTGAAATAAAAAAGTATACTAAAAATGCAACATTTTATATCATATTGTTCATTTTTGCAGTAAAATATTTGAAAGAAAGTTATATAAAGTGAAGTTATTGAACTTTAAGACATTTGAGGCATTGAACCCTAAAGTCATAAAAACATTTTTGGCAATAATTGCTTAAGTATAATCATTAGTTGTTTTTTTTCAAAATGCAAATGCATAGGCTTATGGATTACAATAAAGTATTCTTAAGAAAACAAACAGGCTAACGCCAGTTAGTATTTGTAATTAAAATTAGCTAGATTAAGTTATATAGGAATTATATACAATTCAAAATTACTTACTCTCTACCCACACTCCAGATCATGTAGTATATGCCCGAAAATTTGGGCATGCATTGGCCTTACATGCCAAAATTAGGCATGCACAGTTGGCATGCATCACTCCTGAGAAAATAGTATGCGTGCACACCTGGTGTGCACTTTATAGAATCACGCATAAGAGTTATTGTAAAGTAGAAAAAAGATGAAAAAACTTCATTTTCAAGTGCAAATTTTAAGCTTTCCAGGTTTTTCCAGCTCGTAAAAGACTATTTAAACAAATCTTTGCGTGTATAAACTTTCCGCTGTTAATAGTATTGCCAAAAAAAGCTTTAAAAAAAGCAACAAAATTATCTAATATTAAGGGTCTATTATGCAATTTAAAAAAGGTCTTTTATTGTCACAACGTAAAAAAGGTCATTTATTGTCGCAACACTGGCATATTTTTGAGAATGGGCGTGCACTAAATTTTTTTCGGTGTGCATTTGTAATTATTCAATTTTTGTTCGGGCATGCACCCAGCATGATCCGGACTATGGCTCTCTACTAAGTTTTAATTCTTGCAATTTCACTTGAATTTTGCTTAAAACTTGGAAAATCCATATTCAGTCTATCACTGATCTCTATATTCACTATATTCTCTAATTTATTATATGGTATATCAGAAAAAGTGAACCTTAATACTATAAATAATAAATTCAAGTTTATGCCAAAAAAGTTTATATCAGACATTATCAAGAAGGCATTACAAAAATAAATGACTTATTTTGCATTCCAACAATAAAGGACCTTTTTGCTTCGTATTAATAAGACTATATGACCTTTTTTGCATTACGAAATTTTGGCCTTTTATACACCAGTGTATGCCAGCTTTGTGGCACAATTTTCTAGTGGATTGTTTCATATGCCAGATGCCAACCATTTTTTCAAGACCACAATATACTAGAATTTTCTAGCATATATGTAAGATTTAGGAGTGGAGCATAGTTAGAAAGATGGCCTTTTTCATAGAAAATTCCAATACAAAAGAAGGTTGGTCATGTACCACTCTGGCATATTCTGGCACAATAGCAGGCAACCCTATTGGAATAAATGTTAAAAACCTGCGGACACGCGCTTTAGAAAAGAGTCAAACTATTTTACCGCACTTTAGGATTATTAGAGATGTTCTGAAACATCTGCAGTTTCCTCGAAATCAAAATTTGCTAACTTTCCAAAATCAAAATTGAAATTTCCCAAAATCATAATTTAGAAAAACAAAGCTTAGTATGATCAACACTCACTTTTTTACTTTCAATTTTCTGCCTAAGCAAAAAGTAATACATGTATATGTAGTAGAAAGTAGTTTATTTTTAGCAACTTTTTAGACACTACCAAAATTTTCACTTCTAAATTTCTTTTGAAATTGAAATTCACTGTAAAAAATTTCAAATTTTGGAAAATTGAAATTGAATTTTCGGAACATCTCTAAGCTTAGTAAATTACGAGTGTATAAGCCCCTTCAACAGAAGTATTATACCCATTTCCATATATATGTATTTGCTAGAGCAATAGCCAGTAAGAAAGGGCAGCGCGCGTGCAGGCGCTGCACCTGTGCGTGCACTACGCTTTAGAAAAATTTCAAAAGTGCACTGGACACCATCCGCGCTTTTACAACTTTTTCCTATAGGGGCAGGCAAGGAGGAAAAATCTGGTATAGTGTGACACAAGACAAATATTGGCATAATTTGTTGCAAGACAAAAACTTTTGGCAAGACAATATTTTCATAGACAGAAAATTAGCATGTCTTTTTATTATCACTTTTTTGTTTGCTGGTAAGGGTGGGGTAAAGAAAAATAATTTGGAAAATAGCAGGGGGTTTTAACTTTTGAATTTCTGCCAACATTGTGTTTGCATGATTAACTCCAGAAAATTCAGGCAGACAAATCACAACAAAATTTTCTCTTGTTTACTCCAGCTGCTGGTGGGTTTTAACTTTTGAATTTCCACCGACATTGTGTTCACACAATTAACTCTGGAAAATTTGTGTAGACAAATCACTAAAAAATTTTCTCCTGTTTACTCCAGCTACCGGGGTCCTCAATTCTAGGGAAAGATAGTCGTTGTTGTAGGCAAGCAGTCATTTAACAGGCATAGTCATTTAGACATTAACACTGTATTCTTGTCACCATATAAATTAATGTATGTCAATTTGTTAAGCCAATTACTAATAGTAGAATAGTGCTGCCACCACTATAATTTCATATTATAGAACATTGAATTTTCAGAGCTTTCTTTGAGATAAGAACTTTGGGTTGTTTTACATCCCACGGGCAAATAACTGAATATAAAGCTATGGACTTAAGGAACAAACAACTAAATATTGTTTTGTCAGTTATTATTAAGTATTAAACTATTACTACAAGTGAATTAACTATTATTTATGATAAATATTAGAGATGCTATGAGACAATGTGATCCGGCATACTGGGTGCGGAATAAATAGGTTAATGGGATTTAACTGTGGTTCTGGCACTCAATGAAGGAATACAAATGAAAACAACTAAAACTTAAAACAGCAACAAAGTGAATAATATAAGTGGGAAACATGGCACTGCATAAATAAAGGGGTAACATTTTATTGCCAGAGGGAGAGGCACTCACGGAAACTAGGTGGCAGAAACATGTCACTCTGAGAATCCCAGGTTGGACCAGTGTTGGGCACTTCCGTTACCGAGTAACTTGTAAATGGTAACACAAGTTACTTTTTCGTAAAGCGTTCCTTACGCAAGTTACTTTCCTATTTTGGTAACGGAGTAATGGTAAGTTACTCAAATTTCGGAAGTCCGTTACAGTTACTTTGCAACAATCGCAATATTTAAATTTAAAACTGATATGCTTAGGTATTACGCCAGTTGTCACATTTTTAGTATTTTTCATTCCTAAATTCAAAACTAAGTGAATAATATCATACGGTATTACGCTGTAATTGATAAAGAAATACTTGAAACATGTTTTTACTTTGTTATTTTTGGTAAAATATTTTTGCTTTTTGTTTTTAAGTTAATAAAAATATTTTGTTTAGTTCTTAGAAACAAACAACCAAAGAAAGAAATCCATCTGTAGTCTCCACAAATCCACTCAGTGATCGACGTAGCCAGGAATTTTAATTGGGGGGGGGCGGGTTGGCCTGGCTGGCTATGCCTCATGCCATTGCCACTTTTAGCGCCGCAGGCACTCATTTTAGCGCCGCAAGCACTCATTTAAGCGCCGCAGGCACTCAATCGCCTCATGGTTTTTGGTACCCGCCATGCCCAACCCCACCCCCCCCCCCAGGTGGGGTTTCTTGCAGGTGGGGTGAAGTTGCCGCCCCAACGATTGTTAAGGCGGCCTCCCTGGCTACACCACTAAAGTCCATTGGCACTGCACTGCACTGCACAATAATTTAATATTATGATAATAATTGAAAATAAATAAAAAGACTAGTAAAGCAGACTGTAGAGTGGAGTAAAGCCAGGTACTTATTACGAGCAATGTATTATCAAGGACAACTGAAGTTATGTTAAGTTGTCCTTGTGTATTATAACTTATAATGTTATTAAAAATTAAATTGCGTTTTGCCTTTAACGTTTCTGACCTTCAGCTTCTCTTTTTTATGGAAAGGGCCTAAAGTGATTAAAATTTAGTACAGTTACTGAAATTAATGTTGTTTTATTCTTCCTCCTGGCTTTCGCGATCATTTGTGCTGTTCCAGCGCATTTGCAATGTTAAAAAAGCAGAAAATTTTGTTAATAACATAGGTAACGGAAGTAAGTAACGGAAGTAACTTAAAAGTTACCGGGTTTTTATATAAAGTTACTAGGCTAACGTAAGTTACTTTTTAAAAAGTGGTAACTTAAGTTACAGTAACGCAAGTTACTTTTTTGAGTAACTTGCCCAACACTGGGTTGGACACTATGCAAATAGACGGAAACATTAGAAAAGAAGAGAAAATAACGTTAGTGGAGACAATTGCTGCCCTATGTAATAGGGAAGAAAATCAAAGGTTGTGTTAGGGGTTGGGCCAACTGGGGGCGTGACATCAATCCTGTTGGTGGTGCAGACATGAATGATTCAGTTAAGAAAAATATTTATTATTACAAAAGGTACCAAAAGGTTGAACAGGTCTTACAAAAATTGAACGGGGGTAACATGCAAAAACCTAAAGGATTAGGCTAAAGTTTTAGAGTCATTGCACCAAGTGGTAGATGCACTACCACAGCTGGTATATGGATGGCTTTTTTAAAGAAGAAACAGATTCAAATACAAGTTTAACCAGTATTTAAAATACTGATTTTTATGTTTTTGTTTCTTTTCAAAAAAGTTCTAGCACATGGCACAAGCAAACTGATTTGATAAGAATAGTTCTAGTGCATGGCACAAGAAAACTTTTTTGATAGGATTATTCTGGTATGTGGTGCAATCAAACTTTTTTGATAGGATTTGTTCTAGTGCAGGCATGCTAAGATCCTAACTCTATTCCCACCTTGGGTCCTTCCCCTCCAGAATCCATTTCCCCCTCAACAAATTTTTGGTTGCAATACTGTGTAAGGAAGCCATAGTCTCAAAGATGGCCTATTATATGCCAGAATTTATAGCTATCCCCTAGTTTTGCAAATTTATTTTTTCAAATTTTAATGAACTTTAACAAAATTTTAACAATGTTTTAACAATAGTAGTTTGTTTGAATTATACTTGTTGGTTGTTGGTGCTGCAGGGTGTCTAGCCATGGTTGCTCAAGAGATTGATCACAATAAAGAAAGCAAACAAGGCAAGAAATCTCTCAGAATCCCAGTCTCTCTTGCCCCAGTCCCTTTTAAAAAATGGAGTGATTGCAAGTTTTGGCCATAGATATAGCCAATAGCTATCTTAAACTAGTAGATAGAGACATAAAAATAGATATACTACCACATCTTAAACTTGCACAAGTTTAAATACTTACTTGTAGTAACTAAGGTAAGGAAGTTCTTTTTTATTTAATATTTAAATGTGAAAAACAAGAAGTTTGCCAAATTTTCTTGCATATGTAACAGGGCTTTTGGCTCTCTCTAGAAATCCCACCATTGACACCAAAGTTGTAACAGGGGTTATTTCTTCCTCACGACCTTACTAATTATTACTTGCCTTTTACTAGTACTGCATGTACTTCTATTGGTAGCGTATGTACTTTTATTGGTAGTGTATGTACTTTCTTGTACTTCCTGGCCTGAGCAGTCTTTAGGCACCATTTATCCTATTCCTATACCCTTCTAAATATATTATTCTCTCAGTCCTGGGCGTTCCCGGGATCAGAGGGTCACAGCGTACTTTGCTGGATATTCTGCCTTGAGGCGGGTTTCTCAGACTCTAAGCCTGGATTTCTCTACCCTGTGGTAGGAATTCTGCCTTCTAAAGGCGGGTTACTAGACTCCTAAGTCTAGGATTTCTCGTTCTCTAAGAATGGACTGAACTCCCAATCTTGGGGCAACTCCTATGTCACTAACCACTACTCGAAATAAGTAACACGAGTGATCACAAGCCCAAGGCTGATTTAAAGCTTGATCAATGTTCGAAACAATGGTACAAGACCAACAAACAAGAAAAGGTTAACAAGGTTATTTATTTTTGCTCCTAGCTGACTCCTATTTATAGTAAAAATTTTCCTATTATTTAAAACAAAGTATTAATACATAGAATATTCAGAATATTTTGCATATAAGAATATTTTTAGTATTCGCATAGTATAACAACAGTAGTACATTTTTGAAATGCAACTTTTTCTAAGAAATTGTTATAAAAACTGAAGGCCTATTATACATACATAATGGATTAGGGAGTGGGGCTTGGTATATATTGTTGCATATCATAGTATGATCAATGCACTTAGTATTTATAGATTAGTTATAAATCAATTTTAAGGATAACAATTCATACATGCCCAACACCTGTCCAACCTGTCCAAACTGGATGGGTGAAATGGCCACTGGCCAAGGTAAGTTGCAAAATCTAAAATGCAAAAAACGAAAAATTTAGGAAAGAAAGAAAGGAAAGGAAGAGAAAAAGAAAAGAAAGGAGGGAGAAGAGAGAGAGGGGGAAAGAGGAAAGAGAAAGAGAAGAAAAGAAAAGAGAAAAAGGCAATAAAAGTAATATACAAAGTGAAAATTAAGTTGCAATTGGGGGAACTAAGTCGCAAAGCTGGACAAAACACTAAGTTGCACCTGACGGGTGAAATTTTGAGGTTGGGCATATATGTAACAATTGAATATAATGGGCCTATATATTAGGCCTTGGTTGAATGTGAATTTTAGGTCATGTGTGATTCAATTTTTTTGTCATGATAGTATATGATTTGTGGTTGTGATTTTTAATTTTTATGTTCCATTAAAACTAAAAAACACTTTTCTTCTAAAGAAAATCATATATACTACTGTTATAATTATAATGTTTAGAATTTGTTTGTTTGTTTAGAGTCATTCAGTCTTAAAAACAGTTTCTAATGAGTTTTTTGACACAAGAAACATTATTTAATATATATTATAAATATACAAGTTTTAAAATAAGTAGTATGTAGTTTAATTCATTTTGTTTATCTTGATCTCATAACTTTTTGGCATAGATATAGATTTCTCAAAGCCACTTTTTATCCTAGTATACACTTGAAATCTTTAAGACTATGGCAAAAAGGAGAGAGCAAGGTTAATTTATCCCTTTGGTAAACCTAGGTTAAAGGTATAAAGGAGACCAAGCAACCTTTTGGCAATACCCTGTGACAAATATCTGGTCCGAGAGTTTGCATGCTGACGGGCTGCTATTCAAGTAGTGATTGAAAACATAGTTGGTGGAGACCAATAACTGATAGAGCCAATTATTCTATTATGGATTACTGTCGCCAAGGTCAGCTCTGGCTCCATAAGCAGTCGCTCCCTGATGTGGTTGCTGAGCACTTTCTCGACGAGCTGGTCACGCAGCATCTTGGAGTCTTGGAAGGTCTTGAAGTCGCAGTTCAAAGCCAGGTTTCGTAGCGCGGCAACGAAGGTCGCTGATCTTTTCGCCCGGTCGCTGAGCTCTGTCGGAATCTGTGCCTCTCAGCAACTACGTTGACCTTGGGTCCGAAGTGCGTGTCCAGGAGCTTCAGCGTGTCATCGACTGTTGCTGGCGGATGCTCTTCTTCCTCCTGATTGCGACTGGCCTGCAGAGACACGTAGATGTTTTGTCCCTCTGCACCCAAGCAGTGGATGAGCAGCGCTTGTTTTCTTAGCTCCAGCAGATCGATGGCTCCCGATGCTAGCAGGTAATTGCTGAACATTGCTTTCCATCGGTTCCATTCAATCAGCGGTGCTCCAGCGGCTGGCAGAAACGGCTGCGGTGGCGATATGTTGAGACTCATTCTGTTGGCTGTATCTCTGCTTGACTGTTGGGCTGCTGCTTGTTGGGACCCTCGCTGTGGGTCGCCAATCTCACTTGCATTTGTGCCTTCTGTGCTGCTCATGACTTGGCAGATTTGAGTTCGCGCTTTTGCTGAGTCACGCTGGCCCAAATCAATTGATTTCTCCGTGCGACGCCTAAATGTAGTGAGCGAGAGACAAGCCAGTCAGGTTGAGCAAGGTATAATTGTACTTTTTGCCCATCCTTTCAGCTTTAAGCGATGTCTGACCTGCCAGACACCTTCGACTACATTGTCTGGGGCGCCGGCCTGTCTGAGTGCATCCTGTCCGCCGCCCTCACCAGGGCTGGGCACTCTGTACTGCACCTGGACAGCTGGCAGCAGTACGGCGGTGCCTGGCAGTCGCCGACTCTGCGTGATCTCGAGTCTCAGCTGGCAGAGGTCGCGCCCGGCGCCCGCCTGGCCTGGGCTCAGCCGGCCGAGGCCGATGCCTGGCGATCGAGGTCGCGCTATTTCTGCCTGGACCTGAGTCCGCGTCTCTGCTTCTGCCGGGGCGACACCGTGTCCGCGCTGCTGCAGTCTGACGTGTCCCGCTACCTGGAGTTCCTGCCGGTGTCCGGGCTGTACACTGTCGACGAGGCCGGCTGTCTGGAGCGGGCGCCGGTACAGCGCGGGCAGCTGTTCCGCAGCGACAGGTACCTGCTAGTTAGCTAGTGCTCAGTGGACCCGTGTCTCAGTGCTCAGTGGACCCATGTCTCAGTGCTCAGTGGACCCGTGTCTCAGTTCTCAGTAGACTCATGTCTCAGTGCTCAGTGGACCCATGTCTCAGTGCTCAGTGGACCCATGTCTCAGTGCTCAGTGGACCCATGTCTCAGTGCTCAGTAGACCCATGTCTCAGTTCTCAGTAGACTCATGTCTCAATGCTCAGTGGACCCATGTCTCAGTTCTCAGTAGACCCATGTCTCAGTGCTCAGTCGACCTTATGCAAGCAAGAGCCCTGCATTCTGTGTAATCCGCAACTCCGCCCCATCGCCAACTCCAGATTCTCGCTTGTGGAGAAGCTGCACTGCGGCCGCTTCGCCGAATTCTGCGTCTCCTGCCAGCCGGACCGGGACCTGGCGGACGCGGGCAGCTTCCCAGAGCTGCTGGCCCGTCACGGCCTCCGCTCTGGCCCGGCCCAGCGTCTCTTCGCCCTCGCCGTCGGCATGTCGCCTCCGGACTCACCAGCCGAGACCGTCGTGGCCGGCATTCGCCGATTCCTCGCCTCCTGCGGCGCCTACGGGCCCTCGCCTCTGCTGGTGCCGAAGTACGGCGCCTCCGAGATCTGCCAGGCCTTCAGCCGGCACGCCGCCGTCTGGGGCGCCGTCTTCCACCTGGGCGCCGATCCGGACAGGCCACCGGCCGAGGCCCGGCGCCGCCTCATCGTCAGCGACCGCTTTGCCCAGTCTGGCTGGCTCGACCTCGGCCGGAAGCGCCGCCTGTTCAGGCAGATTCTGGTCACCGACGGGTGCGTCTGCTGGTGCTGAGGCCCTTCCCGATCCTTCCGGGCACCTCTGCTGCCCTCTCTCCGATCCTTCAGGGCACCTCTGCTGCCCTCTCCGATCCTTCAGGGCACCTCTGCTGCCCTCTCCGATCCTTCAGGGCACCTCTGCTGCCCTTCCCGATTCTTCCGGGCACCTCTGCTGCCCTCTCCGATCCTTCCGGGCACCTCTGCTGCCCTTCCCGATCCTTCAGGGCACCTCTGCTGCCCTCTCCGATCCTTCCGGGCACCTCTGCTGCCCTTCCCGATCCTTCAGGGCACCTCTGCTGCCCTCTCCGATCCTTCAGGGCACCTCTGCTGCCCTTCCCGATCCTTCAGGGCACCTCTGCTGCCCTCTCCGATCCTTCAGGGCACCTCTGCTGCCCTTCCCGATCCTTCAGGGCACCCTGACTTACCCTGCCCTCGGCCAGCAGCTGTGCCTTCTATTCAATTTGACTGATATTGATGTCACGTGATGTCGCCATGCTTTACACCTATCCACTCGCAGTTCCTGGGCGCCCCGGTCGGAGGACCAGCAGGACGCTGACGAAGTCCGTCTAGCCGTCTGCATGCTGCCCGGCTTCACTCGGCCGCTTCTGGCGATGGAGCTGCCGCCCGAGACTGGCTGCTGCCCGACTGGCACCCGTGTTGTCCACCTGCTGCAGCCCTGCAGCCCGGGAGAGTCGCCGCCCACCGACTGCGTGCAGTGCGCGCTGGCGCCCTTCACCGACCTGCGGTTTGAGCGGCTGCCCCCCTGCTGCCAGTGCGCGTCTGAGCCGACCGCCGCGAATCTACCAACTGAGACTGCTTTGGATAAGAATCTGGGGCAGAGTGACTCAACAGGTCAACCGGCCGACTCAGCGGGTCAACCAGCCGACTCAGCGGGTCAACCAGCCGACTCAGTGGGTCAACGAGCTGACTCTATGAGTCAAACGGCCGACTCAGTGAGTCAACCAGACGACTCAGTGGGTCAACTGGCCGACTCAGCGAGACAACCAGACGACTCAGTGGGTCAACCGGCCGACTCAGCAAGTCAACCAGCCAACTCAACGGGTCAACCGGCCGACTCAGCGATTCAGCCAGCCGACTCAGCGAGTCAATCAGCCGACTCAGCGGAACAACCAGCCGACTCATCGGGTCAACCGGCCGACTCAGCGGGTCAACCGGCCGACTCAGCAGATCAACCGGCAGCAGCCGCCGATGACCAGCAGCCATTCCGCAAGCCCAGCTGCATTCTGTCGGTCTGCTTTGTCCAGGACGACCTGAGCGACTGCCTGAACCCCGGCGCCCTGCCGGACAATGTGACAGTCGTTCCGAGCCTCTATTCGGACTTCGACTTCGACGTGGCTTTCCAGCGGGCCAAGGAGCTGTTCGACGAGCTCTGCCCCGGCCAGGAGTTCCTGCCGCGGCCGCCGGACCAGGAGGACCTGGTGTTCGATCAGCCCGCCTCCGAGGCGCCGACAGTCAACGGCGACTGTGGCGAGGGCGAGAACGAGGGCGCGGCGGAGGCAGCCCCGCCTGCGACGCCTGCTGCCGAGGTAACCCCCAACGGCGACTCCAGCGAAAGCCAGCCTGAGAACGCGCGCTGATTGTCATCGAGTTAATGCGAACAAATCATTGTACTAATGAGCCAATTATTCTGTAATATTAGCATCCATTTTCTCTATCCAGCCTTTGCAATTGTCGAATGCTTATATTGATATGTACTGGTTGGTGATTGGGCTGGAGTCCTGGCGCACAGTCGTGATAATCAATGATTTTGCTATTCAGACTTATTTATGATGCCTTCGATTTCAGATCTATTCGGACTCGAGATGGCTTGTGAGCTAATTATTTTGAAAATGTATTAATAAAACCAAATGCGTCGGTCTGTCTTTATTTGCGCTATCGGATTCCATCATTTCTGATTTGCTTGCTATGGGAGCTGTGGAGACTTTGGTTGTGAATCTCCCTGCTTTGGATCAGTGAATCTCCTTGCTTTGGATCAGCGAATCTCCTTGCTTTGGATCAGTGAATCTCCTTGCTTTGGATCAGTGAATCTCCTTGCTTTGGATCAGTGAATCTCCTTGCTTTGGATCAGCGAGTCTCCTTGCTTTGGATCAGTGAATCTCCTTGCTTTGGATCAGTGAATCTCCTTGCTTTGGATCAGTGAATCTCCTTGCTTTGGATCAGTGAATCTCCTTGCTTTGGAGCAGCGAATCTCCTTGCTTTGGATCAGTGAATCTCCTTGCTTTGGATCAGTGAGTCTCCTTGCTTTGGATCAGTGAGTCTCCTTGCTTTGGATCAGCGAATGTCCTTGCTTTGGATCAGTGAGTCTCCTTGCTTTGGATCAGTGAGTCTCCTTGCTTTGGATCAGCGAGTCTCCTTGCTTTGGATCAGTGAGTCTCCTTGCTTTGAATCAGTGAGTCTCCTTGCTTTGGATCAGTGAATCTCCTTGCTTTGGATCAGTGAATCTCCTTGCTTTGAATCAGTGAGTCTCCTTGCTTTGGATCAGCGAATCTCCTTGCTTTGGATCAGTGAGTCTCCTTGCTTTGGATCAGCGAATCTCCTTGCTTTGGATCAGCGAATGTCCTTCTTTGGATCAGTGAGTCTCCTTGCTTTGGATCAGCGAATGTCCTTGTTTTGGATCAGCGAGTCTCCTTGCTTTGGATCAGCGAGTCTCCTTGCTTTGGATCAGTCAGCCAATTGCTATGCTAGTAGTGCAAGAAACAGTTTTCAAAGAACAAAATTGGTTGCAAGGTTAAAAAGGGCCGACCTCATTTTTCACCTGCTGCGAGCCACCGCCAGAGCCGCATGGCAACTGCGTCATTGGCAACGTCGCTAACCTCCGTGGTTGCCATGGCGACACCCGGCGGCAGCAATGCGGAGTCTGCAGAGCGGCTGCTAGCCAAACTGAGCCTGGAGACTCCCGAGCAGCCCGATAGTTCCACTGCAGCACCACCACCAGTCGCTAAGGACGCCGATTCGGTTCCTACGGACGCCGATTTGGTTCCTACGGACGCCGCTGTGCCGCTCGATCTCTACCTGGAATCTGACGAGTCCGGCCGCGCCCTGACTCTGCAGTCCAAAGCGGCGCTACTGATGGCGCTGTACCCGGAGCCCCGGCCCTGCCGAGTCCACCTGACTGGCGGCTCTGCTGATGAGGCTGAGGAGAAGCTGGCTGGCGAAGTCGTGCTCGTCCACGGCGATGCCCGCAACCCCGGCACGGAGCTGCCGGCCCTGGCCTGTCCGGCCGTGCTGTACGCCGGCCTGCCTTCCGTTGTACGCGCCCTGGCAGAGCGGGGCGGCGCCGTCTGTCAGGCGCTGCTGGGGCCGCACAGCGTCTGCCTAAAGGCCTGCAAGGAGCGGTCGCGGTGGACCCGCCTATGCGAGCTGACCTGTCCCGGCCAGCTGGGCACCTGGGCGCTGCCGGGCTCCGACGATGCGCAGCCGCCCGCCTGCCTGGCGGACCTGGAGCTGGCGTTGGAGCGGCCGCGCTACAAGCCGAGGCCTTTTCTGGAGGGCAAGCGGCCTACTCTGGTGAGAATTCTGGAGTTATTTCCTACTCAAAGTAGTAAAGTACTCGTAGTTCAACGGTATCGCATCTGTCTCGTGCTGGAGTCGTTCTGGAGACCAAACCTCAAGGCTCAGAGTTGAAGCCTGCGTACGGATTGCTCGCATGCTCAGGGGCAGCCGCGCAGGGTATACAGCGGCCCTGACTTTATCACCGTCAGTTATGCTGCATCAGTCCCCTACTTTATTCTCCATTATCACCTTTGTCTTCGGGGGCCGTAGCCCAGTGGTCCAGCGAAAGTCGCGCGAGTTACCACTAAGAACCACTGAGTAGTCCTTGGTGGTTACCGCTGAGCTCCTCTGCCTCTCGTTCTCTGTATTGCGCTCAATAAGCGGTGTCAATTAAAATTTCCCAAAACTGTCCAATCCTAGGTGGACATTCTCATTGTCTGCTACTTGCGCGACGTTGCCCGCAAGGCCAACCGGCCGCCGCTGCCGCTGGGGCATCGAACCGCGGACCTGCTGGCCAGACTGAGCGCCGATCCGGCCTTCGCCGCCGCCGCCGCCGTAACCGACAAGTTCGAAACCGAGTACCGACCGGCCGCCGGGGACGCGCCGCGGCTCACCGACAAGCGGGCTCAGGTTGGGGTTTGCGTACTCGAATGCTTTTAAACATGCGTTTAAATTTTATGCACCAATATTTTTGCAGACTAATTCGCTTCAAAGGATAGTGCTATCGCTACTAGTTAGTAGGCTGTAATGTGCATATAAAGTCGACAATTTTCAAAATTGGTGCATTTGTGAGGAACTCCTTTTTATAAAAATTCTTACATTTTTTCCGCATCTTTAGCATACCCAGATCGCCTACTGAAAAGTAGCAAGTAAAGAATGTGAAACTAATCTCTTATGGCGTGTACCTCTCACATGTATTGTTTCTTAACCCCCGAAACCCCACAGGTGCCCGGTCTGTGCACCGAGTCGCTGCGCCAGCTGCTGGACCGCCTGGAGCCGGCCGTGTCGCTGCCCTGGCAGCCGGAGGCCGAGGCTTCCCCGCTGCCGCCCCTGCCCGACTGGCTGGCCGCCGAGGTGCCGCCGGAGCGGGCGGCTCGCAAGCGGCAGCAGCTGGCCAGCCTGGCCGCTGACGTCCTGCCGTTGGCCCGGCCCGGTCACGTGATCGTAGACTTCTGCAGCGGCTCCGGTTACCTGGGCCTCCTGCTGGCGCACCTGCTGCCGCAGTGCCGCATCGTGCTGGTGGAGAACAAGCTCGAGTCCCTGCAGTTCGCTCTGGACCGGCTGGGCCAGCTCGGGCTCCCCAACGTGCGCATCGTGCAGAGCAACCTCTGCAACTTCCGGGCCGCCTTCGACATCGGCGTTGCCCTGCACGCCTGCGGCTCCGCCTCCGACCTGGTGCTGGAGGCCTGCGTCCGCGCCCGCGCCGCCTGCGTGCTGTCGCCCTGCTGCCACGGCGCCACCAAGCCCGGCCCGGGCCTCGCCTATCCGCGCAGCTCCGCCGCCTCGGCAGCCGGCCTGGCCAGCCTGGAGCACGCGCAGCTGTGCCACGCCGCTGACCGAATCACCGGCCGGCAGTCCCGCCAGCTCTTGGCTAAGCGGGCCCTGCGGCTGCTGGACAGCGACCGGGCCCTGGCCATGCGGGAGGCCGGCTACGGCCGGGTGCGGCTGGCTCTGATGCGGCCGGACACCTGCTCGCCTAAGAACTCAATCCTGGTGGCCTGTCCGAGCTGAGGTCCCGCCTGCTGCCAGCCGGGATCAGGGCACCATTAGACATAGAAAAGTGCAGAGTTGAATTTTTTGTTTTAAAATGTGCTGCGTATCGGGCACCGTGCCAAATGATTGTCTGCTGTAGTCATTGGGTTTTGCATAACAAGTTCTGGTCTGCAACACATTCAACTGTTCCCAGCTGTTTTAACTTTGACTTTGGATTACATTGGCGATTCTGCGACATATTTGTTTCAATAGATTTGCTGCTCACGCTGCACTTCATGTGTACTTTGCTTGTTTTGATAATCATTTTCAAAGTTGCTGCCTTTTTACAGTAGTACACGGTGCGGTAGACAGATGCGCAATAGCTAGATCTATTTAGTAGGTAGATGCGCACTAGGTAGATCTATTCTTTATATAGATGCATAGTTGGTAAATCTTTTTCTTAGATAGATGCGTGGTAGGTAGATCTATTCAATAGATAGATGCACAGTGGGTAAATCTGTTCAGTAGATAGATTCACAGTGGGTAGATCTGTTCAGTAGATAGATTCACAGTGGGTAGATCTGTTCAGTAGATAGATTCACAGTGGGTAGATCTGTTCAGTAGATAGATTCACAGTGGGTAGATCTGTTCAGTAGATAGATGCACAGTGGGTAAATCTGTTCAGTAGATAGATTCACAGTGGGTAGATCTGTTCAGTAGATAGATTCACAGTGGGTAGATCTGTTCAGTAGATAGATTCACAGTGGGTAGATCTGTTCAGTAGATAGATTCACAGTGGGTAGATCTGTTCAGTAGATAGATTCACAGTGGGTAGATCTGTTCAGTAGATAGATTCACAGTGGGTAGATCTATTCAGTAGATAGATGTGCAGTGGATAGACAGATTGAATTGCACTGCTGAACTACCTGACGTTCTGCTGGCGTCGGCACCTGACCGGACGGCGACCGCGCAGCGGCAAAACATTCAAGGCTCCCCTGGCTACGTGGTGTACTACCACCACAGCCAGCGGGGCTCCCTGCCGCCCGGCGCGGTGCCGCTGAACCCCCAAGAGGTGCTGGATCGTCGACACCACGCGGCAAATGCCTGGCGGCCCCGCGAGCAGGTCTGGTCGCTGCCGCTGCACGACTACGTCTGCACCTACCCCACCCTGGTCAGCTCCGCCCTCATCGCCGGCAACCACCGGCTGATGCTGAGCCTGGGCGTGGCCAGGATGTCCTACTCGATGGCCTGCTGCATTTTCCCGACTTACATGCAGGTCTGCGGCTCGTGCTGATCCCCGAGACTCTGCCCGTCTTCCAGTGACCCCTGCCACTCTGCCCGTCACCCAGTGACCCCTGCCACTCTGCCCGTCACCCAGTGACCCCTGCCACTCTTCCCGTCACTTAGTGACCTGCCACTGTCCGTCACCCAGTGACCCCTGCCACTCTGCCCGTCACCCAGTGACCCCTGCCACTCTGCCCGTCACCCAGTCACCCCTGCCACTCTTCCCGTCACTTAGTGACCTGCCACTGTCCGTCACCCAGTGACCCCTGCCACTCTGCCCGTCACCCAGTGACCCCTGCCACTCTGCCCGTCACCCAGTGACCCCTGCCACTCTGCCCGTCACCCAGTCACCCCTGCCACTCTTCCCGTCACTTAGTGACCTGCCACTGTCCGTCACCCAGTGACCCCTGCCACTCTTCCCATCACCCAGTGACCCCTGCCACTGCCCGTCTCCCAGTGACCCCTGCCACTCTGCTCGTCACTTTTGTCACTCAACGGCACGGCACAGCACCTGACTCCAACGAATTGAGTCTCCATCCCCCATCAACCCCAACCCGACCAGGTGATGGCGTCCAAGCAGATGCTGCTGAACAGCCTGCTGACGAACCCAATCCAGTGCCCGCCCTGCGTGATGCTGCGTGGCGCCGGCCTCGGCCTGGCCTTCGGCATCCTGATGCCCTACGTGTACAGCTTCTTCCTGCACTCCACTGCCGCGCGCATTCTGCAATCCGCGCCGGTGCCCGCGAACCTGACCGACTGGCGCCAGCAGTTTGCGCTGTTGCGCCGCCTGGTCACCGGGGAGAAGCGCCTGCTAGCCGTGCTGGCGCCCGCGGTGTCCATCTACGGCGCGTGGCTGGCCGACCGGATGCGGCGGCACAGCATCTTCCTGAACGACGCCAGCAGGCGGGCTCTGCAAGACCTGCCAAATCAGCGGGGCGGCGGCTCGCAGGCGGAGGAGGCGGGCTGAGAGTGCGGGCCATGGATGAAGGAATAAAGATGAATTGCTAATCTGAGCCGGTTATTGCTGTCTTGCGGGAATGTCATCCCTTCTGAAAATGAGTTGCAATAAAATGCATTTGAATGAGATGGAGTCAATGACAGGTTGCGCAAAACAAAAATAACCGCTCAGAACGGAACTCAGTGCATTTTATTTCTTCCTCCATTGGCTGGGGGGCTTCAAAGACAATCTTGCTCGATGCACACCAGCCGGCTGCCGATGGCGCCTCGGGCTTCCCCCTCCCCCCAGGGCGCAGCATTTGTTCCCCATTAGTTTGTATTCTATTTTAGCGTTGAACCTTGATTTTAGGTTTTGTTCTGTTAGAAGTGCGCTGGAATCAAGTTACGTCACAAAGGTCAACTCCAAAGTCCACTGGGTATTAAGAGGCTATACAACGCATTTTAATACCAGTGGTCATTGGTCAGCTATTTGTGTCGGCTGCAGTAGTTTCATAGTTCATAGTAGCTTCATCTACTTTCTTATTGTGCATGCCAGCTCAGCCTGTGTTGCAAAATCATTTTGTTTCTGGCCGGTGCGTGCCGGCAAACAGAGCTGCTGCTTTGTCGGCTTTGATCAGATTTTTGCCGTTTAGCCATTAATAAACTTGTTACTGTTGTCTTCTTGAGTTGCCTTCATCTGAGGCTGCGTTCGAGTAGCTTAAAATGGCCTATGGTGACTTAAAATGACTTGTAATAATTATTTTACGTGTCTTTTGGCGTACTCCGTAATACAAAACTACTGACAATAATTTAGATAACAAACTCCGCATGTGTTTGTAACCAGCATTTTGGAGACAATAAAGAGCTGTTTAAATATTTTAGGCCAGGCGCTGGCAAAATTTTTTCCTCAAGGGCCGGATGAAGAATCCAGCTCAAGCTCATGAGACGAGAGAGAGAGAGAGAGAGAGAGAGAGAGAGAGAGAGAGAGAGAGAGAGAGAGAGAGAGAGAGAGAGAGAGAGAGAGGAAAGGGGGGTAGAAAGAAGACAAGGGGAGAAAAGAGGGAGGAGACGAGAGAAGGGAGAGAGGAGACGCAAACCTTGGCAGGCCAGATTGCTATTGTGAAGATTCAAAGGACCGAGGGCCGGATAGAGAGGCTTGATGGGCCGCAGTGTGCCGATCCCTATTTTAGGCTAATACTAATAAGATAGTCAGTCTAAACCGGTTTTCCACTATGAATGTTTGAGAACGAAAAAAAAATAAATTGATAAGTGAAAAATGATAAATAGTTTGACGCATACGGACATATATTCGGCAGTAGTGAATACTAACGAACACTTGGTTACTGGTCAGATCGGTGACAGCCTCAATCGACTCGGTAACATCGCCGTAAATTGTATGTTTTGTTTTTCTCATTAAAACCAATTAAATAGATTTTGACTATGTACATTGCGAGGGTGTGCAATCCGGATGCACAGTGGGAAGGTGATCTACACGATTTGGCATTATGTACATTGTGATTATATTCGTGCAATTTCAGACACATTCACTCTATGAAGCCTGTGCTGCGCACATGAAAAATTAGCATGCCCCCCTAACACAGAAATCACAATGGAGCTCAACAGAGGCCATTGCATGGAGAACAATGATTTACATGGCTACAAAAGTGGTCTAAGGCAGCGGGAGAGTGAGTGGCTTTCAGCAATGAATGACCTTCCAGGACCACGATTTCTAAGCAGTTTGCCCGATTTCGACGTGGCCGACGGAGTCTGGAGATTAAGATGAAGAGTGCAGCGGCGGGCCCACCTCTGAAGCAAGCGAAGAGAATGTTGCTAGCTACCATTCGGGCCATGATTGAGAATGATGCCAGGGTAACTGTGGCCCAGGTTTCTGCACGCTGGGTGTTGATCATCACCTGACGGAGGAGGAGCAAAAGGAGGCTCGGGTGGCGATCGTGCCATGCTATGCCATGCTCGACAGATTCGATGGTGGCCGCTCAGACTCTGTCTGGGAAATCGTCAGTGGCGACGAATCCTGGATCAGCGCAGCGTGGCAAAGCAGATGTTGGCCGTCTCTGTGACCAAAGCTGGTCATCCAGCGACCGTGCCACTTGCAGGCAGGCTGAGAACCATGCAGGCTGAGAACCATGCAGGCTGTCTCAGTGCGCCTTTGGGCCTGGAATCTCGCTTCATTCAAGAACAGAAATCGAACAGACTTAACTACGCCGAATCATCTTGGGGATTCCGTGTAGAGTCACCCCACTGCTTTGTGACCGGGATCTACATGCATGCCCACTTCAAAAAGCTACGAGCTAATAATACTTACGAGTATTTACGAAGGGTTCCATCCTTTCCACTTATAGTAGGCAGTTGCGGATCGACATTTTGTTACCTGGGAAAGGCATATCATGCAATTGGTGCCAGTAACTAGCTGGTCTCCGGTCGTGAGTGCCGCGAGTCCGTCATTGCCTGGAGCAACGCCGCGTCCTCTGGAAGGGCCGCCCGCCTCGGACTGCCGGACCGGCCTCACAGAGCGAAAGGCGGGCGAGCCTAGCGGATGTCAGGAACCAAACTGCCTAGGTTGGACTGACTGCTGACATCGCGGAAGCTCCGTCGCAGGCTGTCGACAGAAATTTCTTGGCTCAAGTGTTCTCAATTTGAGACTGAACATTTAAGCTGGCTTTCTCCAACCAGATGCTTAGAAATTTCGGGGTCGCAGATTACACCTGCTACTTGCAGTAGAGTTCTGGATAGCTATTAGCCTTATCGTCCCGCCAGCTTTGCTCCAGGAGCCATGTGCGGCGGCCGCGGTGTTTGCCCCACTCGAGCCTTGTTTTCTTCAAGCCGTGCTTTTTGAAAAGCCAAGTCTGCCGTGCAGTTTGCTCAAGCCGGGGGGGGGGCTGAACTCGCCAAGTTCGCTTGTTGATGGTAGGTAGGTAAGTGGCGTGTGATTAAGAGCGGATTATTGAGTAATCAGAGCTGGGAACTCCGGCCACCTGTGCCGGACCCGGCCAGCCTTATCGCGGGAGCTGCGGCCGCTGTTGGCCACCTCGAGTCCGCGGCCACTACATCAATCAAGCCTGCAGTGGGAGCTGGCCCGGCTCAGTGGGGAAATTTTTATTAAATTTATTCCCAGCAGATGACGCTAAGAGGGCCTTCTGAGCGCTGATTGCGGCTTCCCGATCTTCAGATTGAATTAGTCGGCGCTCTCAGGTGCTGCTAGCGACCTGCACGGGCAGCAGCTGATTGCCTCACCTGCTAAGTGCTGATTTGATTTGGCCCCAAACAATGGCGCCCGAATAGCGCCATCCGCACCTGATTGCGCGAGCTGAGCTCGGGCGAGCGCGCGTGAAATCCCCGCCTTGCCTGGAGATTCGACTTTGACTAATTGAAAATTGAGGCTTGAGGCTTGAGGCTTGAGCTGCCCGGTGCAGCGCTCGGCTCCAACCCAGCTCAGCTCGCTGCCCCAGCGGCGGCAGTCGCCAGCCAATGGGGAGGCGAGCTCGGGTTTGTCTCCAACTCTCAGGCCCTCTTTAATTCTCCGGCGATAAGCAAGTGGCGAGCGCCCCAGAACTGCTCAGCTGAAGTCTAATTGTCAGTCGGGGCCGAGTTCGGTTGCGCCACACCAGCAATGAGCAGCGGAAAGTTCAGCATCGCCTCCCTGCTGTCCGAGTCGCCGGACCTCGCGCCGGACCATCCCAAGGCCGATCCGCCCGTGACCACTGCTGCTGCGGCCGCCGCGGCGATGGCGGCGGCTGCGTCGGCCGCGGTCTCCTCCTCAGGGCCCGACCGCCTGGAGCTGCTGATGCGCCAGAAGGTGCCGCTGCCGCTCAGCTCCCACATGGCCGCCGCCCATCTCAGCAGCGCCTTCCACCAGCTGGCAGCGCGAGCCGCCGCAGCCGCCATGGCGTCGAGAAGCGTCGGCAGTGGCGCCGGAAACGGCGGCAGAGTCGGCGGCGGCGAAGGCGGTGGTCCCGAGTGCCCGCCCGCCCTGCCCCCGGGCCAGCCGCTGAGCCCACTGGACTGGTACGGCGGCTACTTCGTCACCAGAAGCCTGGACCCGTCAGGTGAGCCCCGCTGTGCCTCGGTAGCCATAAGACCGCCTCGCCCCGAGCTTCCATCAGTCATTAACCGAGCCATCCATTTTTTCTGGCCCGCGATCGGAGACGCTTGAAGAGGCAAAAATAAAAAAGGGGAGCCGAGCTGACTGGGGCGAGAGGGTGGCAAAAAGTGACAGCGCCGGGCGGGGCTGGCGGCGGCCCCTAATCGGCATTGTTGGGCAATTTGCATGTGAAATCAGAGCCCGGCAGCGAATTTGCATTGAGGGCCTCCCCGCTCTCCAGGCCCTCCGCGCCCCGCCTTTCTGCGCCGCCTCCTACAGGCGGGCGCTTCGCGAGTTTTAATTAAGCAGCCCGAGTGGGTTTCTCTCTCGCCATTTTGCCAATTTCAACTCTTGGCAACGGGCTGTGCGAGCGGCTCTCGGAGTGGCAGAGCTGAGAGGCAGTCACTGAACTCGGCAGGCAGTTAATGCCTCCGCCATTTAGTTCGGATCGGTTGGTAATGAGCTTCGGGTCGGAGCTCCGCTATGGCCAGTGGCCAGGTTGACAATGGCAACCCCTGCGGCCCTGTGTGGCCTTGCATGAGTGCGGCCTGCAGTGCAGAGTCTGAAAGCAAACCGGCCCAGTAGTGAGGGCCTTTCAGAACAGTTCAGCTGAAAAATGTCGAGCACCTAAGCATTTCAGAAACCGAGCCAAAGGATTCCAGGGGATCCTGAACCAGAACCACTCTTCCCAAGTCCCCGCCTCATCTTTTGGAGGTAACTGCAGACCGACCGCAGCAACTCGCCTAGCTGCTATGCCTTAATTGGGGGTTGGGAAGAGTTGCTACTCCCAAGTTCTCGACACGGAGTCCACACACTGACCCCACCCATAAATCAGGTGGAAATCTTATATATTAGCCTATAATAGCTGAGTAGTTTGCGTGTGCCTGAGCTCAGCTTCTGTCGCTGTGCTCACGCAGATCGGTTGCGTTGCCGAGGCAAATGGGAGCGGAATGAGCAGCTAAGGAGCTACTGGGGGGGGGGGGCAGCGCCGAGAAGTCAGCTGGGCAGGGGGGGGGGCAGCGAGTTATTGGGGCGGCATCTGCGCCGGTCACACATTGGGGCGCCTCCAGCGGGCCGGGAGGCACGCGCCCCGAGCCAGGCGGTAGCGGCCGGAGCCCGGAGCTGTCAGCGCGGCGGGGCAATCAGGCCTCTCACTGGCCCCGGGATACGTGATTTTTGCAGCTTTTTTCATATTCATTTTAAAGTGATTTTTATCAACCGATCCGAAGTGTTGCGCGGCAGAGGCCCTTATCAGCTTATTGCTTTATTGACTGCCGCTTAGGCCGGGGGCGGCTCACCGGCTCCTGTAGCCCGCCCGCCCGGATGATGGGGGGGGGGCTCGGCTGCTGTCAGCCAGATGAAGACGAGCTGCTCTTGTCACCTCAAAAAAACGTCTTCTGACGACAACAGGTTTTCAATAAAGCGCAGTCCGCACGCGTGCTTTATCGGCGTCTGGCGGCGCCTGGCTTCATCACCTGTTTGTCAGCCATCGCGGATTAGGAGGGCCGGGAGGTGCAAAAGCCCGCCTGAGCCACTGGAGGGCGCCATGGTCTGATTCCTCTGTCAGAGGCTGCGAAACCCTGGATTAGCTGGAGCTGTTGCCCCCTCAGCACTGCATGGAACAGTGAATGGCCCGCAGTTATCAAGCTATGCTGATAGTGCATCGATTTGCGCACCAAGCCTGAGGTCTGACCGCCTAAGGAGGGCGCGGGCACAGAACTGGTTTCTGAGACTTTTATGACCGTTCAGCCGGGCGTCATAAAATTCGAGCAAGTTTTGAGTCTGCGCCCAGCGAACACCCGCGATTAACCTGCGGCGGCGGGTGGCGCCTCTTCAAAGACCCGGTGGGGGGGCCGCTGAGGCGGTGAGATCACAGCAGCAATTAAGCTCCGATTTTAAAAAGATAATGGCAGCGATAGGGGCCAGCCGGACTTCTGACTTCGTTTGGAGTCTCGCAGGCCCTCATTATTTATTTCTTATCTTGCTCAGCTGTGAATTACAGACTGACTGCGCTGGGCTCAGAAAGCCAAAGCCATGGCTGGCTCAAAACTCTGCGGTGATGGCCCTGGGGCTTCAGTTCAGACTTCCCTCTGAGCTCCTTGGCTTGGAAAGGAGGTCCTCAGCAGAGAAGTTTTTTGGGCGGCCGCACTAATTGGGGATGTCCACAGACAGCCGGTCCCGGCTGAGTGGCGTCGATGGGAGAAAAGGGGAAGAGAAGCGAAGGGACGGCGGCGAGGGCAATCAAGTTAAAACGGCTTTAATCATATTTATTGGCGGCCAAAGTTAAATCCTAATCAGGCCGCTCTGATGCCGCCTTAATTAATCAATCAAGTGGGGCGCGAGCCCAGTGTAAACTATCTAATAATATTTATTCTCCTCAAGACATTTAATCAGGCCCGGCTGCCCCCCCCCGCGGGATCCATCCCCGAGAAATTCCCGCGAACTGGCGGGGCAGAGGGGAGAGCCCGGCCAATCTCATCAGGGATGTTAGCAATCAGCAGAATAGCTGTAAATAATGCTAAATCAAATTAGCCTTCCATGCCTCGCTAATTTGCAAGCCCCGGCCGCCGCAAAAAAACTAATCACCCGCGTCAACAGCAGCCCCCCCCCCACAGCCGCGCTTCTTTCTCCGATTGTCCGAGTGGATCAGCCTGGGGCGCCGCCATCTGCTGGGGGCCACCTGCCGGCTGCCCCGGACAGTCGCTTGGGGATCCCGGGCCGCCCCTCACGCCCCGGCCACTCAAATTGGCTCACTCTGCTCATCTCTTTTTACTCCCAGGGCTCCGAGCAGCCCCTTCTCTCTCTCCCCCTCCATCGGCTCTTTCTAACTTCCAATTTTCTTCTAAACTTTCTTCAATTTCTCTCCTCCTCCCACTCGGCATCGCTAAACGGCTTGCCTTAATCTGCCCGGGTGCGCCATCCCTCATGAGCTGCTCAGTGCGGGACTCAAATCGCTGCCCGCACATAACTCTCAGCCTCTCAGCGGAGTAAGTAAGCGCTTGGCCCCGGATGAGACAGAGCAACGAATCCTTCTAAAAGCAGCAAGCGGTTTTCATCATGGCTTCCGAGTCCGCCACGAACTCTCAATGCTGCCAAATTTGTAGAGAAATTGCTCAAGGCTCGCTTGGTTCCCAAGATCCCAGGAATCTATGCTCATTCTTCACAACTCAAGATCCCAATTCTTCTAACTTGACAACAAAGTTGGATCCCGGCTTCAATTTCGTGCCTTCAAATCCCCCTCCAGCCCAACCCCACACTTGAGATCCAGCTCCAATCCAACCCCACACTTGAGATCCAGCTCCAATCCAACCCCACACTTGAGATCAAGCTCCAATCTAACACACACTCGAGATCCAGCTCCAATCCAACCCCACACTTGAGATCCAGCTCCAATCCAACCCCACACTCGAGATCCAGCTCCAATCCAACCTCACACTCGAGATCCAGCTCCAATCCAACCCCACACTCGAGATCCAGCTCCAATCCAACACCACACTCGAGATCCAGCTCCAGCCCAACCCCACACTTGAGATCCAGCTCCAATCCAACCCCACACTCGAGATCCAGCTCCAATCCAACACCACACCCGAAATCCAGCTCCAATCCAACCCCACACTCGAGATCCAGCTCCAATCCAACCTCACACTCGAGATCCAGCTCCAATCCAACCCCACACTTGGGATCCAGCTCTAATCCAATCCCACACTTGAGATCCAGCTCCAATCCAATCCCACACTCGAGATCCAGCTCCAATCCAACCCCACACTCGAGATCCAGCTCCAATCCAACCTCACACTCGAGATCCAGCTCCAATCCAACCCCACACTCGAGATCCAGCTCCAATCCAACCCACTCGCTCCACCCAGCAGCATCCGCAGCAGTGGCAGCTACGTCGGCCCCGTCGGTGCCTCCCGGCCTGCTGGGCAAGACGCGCCGACCGCGGACGGCCTTCACCAGTCAGCAGCTGCTGGAACTCGAGCGGCAGTTCAAGCTCAACAAATACCTGTCCAGACCGAAGCGGTTCGAGGTGGCCACCAGCCTGATGCTCACAGAGACGCAGGTGAGACCAGAAGCTCGCATTGCACCTTCACTCGGTCATGTAGCTGAGCCCCTAAAGCTGTACCTTTGTATAAGGACTCAATGGAAAATTGATAGAAATTAAGTACTTGAATTCAGCAAATATGCAACTTCAGACTGGCAAAACGCGCAAGGCTGGAGCAAATAAAAAATCCAGCTCTCAGTCAGCTTTCAAATCCCTAGCAAGAAAAGTTATGAAAACTTTCACGATTTCTATGAAACTAAAACCTTGCATTTCACGGACCCGACAAACCCAACCTCCAACCGCAGGTGAAGATCTGGTTCCAGAACAGGCGCATGAAGTGGAAGCGGTCTCAGCGGGCTCGTCTCGAGCAGCAGCCGCAGCAGCAACAGTTGCGCCTGCAGGCCGGCTGCTCCCAGGAGTCCCTGTGCAGCGAGGACGAAGACATTGACGGCGACATCGAGGATGGCGGCTGCGGCGGCAGCAACTGCGGCGGCGACGCCGAGCTGGCGATGACAGCGAAGGCTGGCGAATCTGCCACTGGGGTGTCGCTGCTGTCAGGCTGACGGGGACTTTTAAATTGCAATGCCGATGGAGGCACTCCAGAGCCATGAGGTGTTTTTGAAGGCCGACTATTCAGTCACACGCAAATTTTGCTTGGCTGCATGTACAGCTTGACTGCATCTACAGCTTGGTTGGATGTACAGCTTGGCTGCATGCACAGCTGGACTGCATGTACAGCTTGGCTGCATGTACAGCTTGGCTGCATGTACAGCTTGGCTGCATGTACAGCTTGACTGCATGTACAGCTTGGCTGCATGTACAGCTTGGCTGCATGTACAGCTTGGCTGCATGTACAGCTTGGCTGCATGTACAGCTTGGCTGCATGTACAGCTTGGCTGCATGTACAGCTTGGCTGCATGTACAGCTTGGCTGCATGTACAGCTTGGCTGCATGTACAGCTTGGCTGCATGTACAGCTTGACTGCATGTACAGCTTGGCTGCATGTACATCTACAGCTTGGTTGGATGTACAGCTTGACTGCATGTACAGCTTGACTGCATGTACAGCTTGGCTGCATGTACAGCTTGGCTGCATGTACAGCTTGGCTGCATGTACAGCTTGGCTTAGTTACATGACCGATTTAGTATTGAAATCGATAAAAAGATATTAAAAATTAAACCCTCAGATCCCTGATCAAATTCAACTCAACCAATGCAAACTGGACTCCTGCAGGTACATGCAATCAATCAAATTACCCAGGTGACTCGATGAAAGTAGGCCTTCAAAAATCGTTTTGAGTATTTAATTATGATGTCCCTGAGCCTCCAAGGACATGGCCGAACTCTAGTAAAGAATCAACAGCAGCCTCTTGTACATAGCTGATATAAACCTGGCTGGCATGGCAACTGGCAACACTCTGTACATAGTACTTGTCCGCTCCAATGCATGAATCTGCTAACCCGCAATTCCGCTTCAATAACCCGCTTATTAACAGTCTGTGGCCCCGGCCGCCCTGCTAGTCCTCGCGCAGCGGTTCGTTATGAATTTCAATTTCTGATGAAAATAAAAGCACTGCAATAACTGAGACATCAATCGAGTGAGTTGCGTTTTCATCAAACCGAGCACCTGAGACAGGTGCCAATAGTACAGTCAAATCATTTTATTTATCAACAATAAATTTGCTGCTTGCAAGTTAAACAATTACTGAACGAAACAGTCAAAAAATGCCACATAAAAAACGCCAGGCAGTTTCAAGCAGCACTACTGGAAGTAGCATGCGGTGCGCACTCAGCCAGCAATTTTCTTCAAATTGTTAAATACAGCGTTCGAGAGGGGAAAGCTGATTCACAACTCAGCTAACAATTATATGGCAAACTGTACAAACCGCATTTAGTGATAGGAAAACATTTGTGCATGAACTGGATCCCCAATCTACCCCCACAACACACCCAGGATCCCCAATCTACCCCCACAACACACCCAGGATCCCCAATCTACCCACAACACACCAGGATCCCCAATCTACCCCACAACACACCCAGGATCCCCAATCTACCCCACAACACACCAGGATCCCCAATCTACCCCACAACACACCCAGGATTCCCAGCAGATGTTATCGTCAAGTTTCAGTCAGGAGTCGCGCGAGCTCCTGGCCGCAGCGGAGTCGCGGTCCGCGATCACGTAGGTGAGGGCGATGGGGTCCCGCCAGTCGGCCTGGCCGTCCGTCTCCCTGCAGCGCAGTTTCTGCAGCTCGGCGAGGCTCCAGTAGGCCGGCAGGCGGGTGTTGCGCCTGTAGATATCCACCGTGCCGGTGGCGGACAGGCGGTGCTGGTCGCAGAGGAAGCCGGCGACGTGGCCGATGGTGGCCTGCATTGCCAGCAGCAGGAAGATCTGGCGCTGGCCTCCGCGCGGGCTCAGCGCGATCTGCACCGGAGTGGCCAGCTCCAGCGGCAGCGACTTCTCCAGCTCCAGGCTGAAGTCCAGCCGGCGATGCACCTCGCTGGCCCGCAGGCCGGGCACCAGCTTGTACACCAGGTCCTGCAGCACCCGGTCCTGGCGCAGACAGCCCTCCTCCTCCAGCTTGAGCTCCTGGCCGCACTCCGGACAGCGGCTTGGCCGGACAGTCTGCAGGTGGCCGACAATACAAGACTTGCAGAACACGTGGAAACAGTCGGTGAGGCGGGTGGCGTCAATCAGGTAGCCAGCGCAGAGGCTACACACTAGGATGTTGTTGAGCTGCCTGAGCTGCGGCCTGCCAGACTGCGGGGATTGAGGTGAGCAGTCAGCACTCAGCTTGAGCAGTCAGTCTGGGCACGACATTAAAGCTGCTAATCTAGATGACGTAGTGACTTCAATTGGAATATATAGAAGCATTATAAAATAATTAAAAATTCTTTGTAAGGCTGAGGTCATACACCTGAACACATAAATAAAAGACCTCTAAAGCAATGCTATATGGTTTTTGGTGCTCGATTAGTTTGTCCATTTTTTAAATGTTTCTAAAAAATGGAACTGCCCGAGGACGCGCGGCGTTATTAAAGACAGACGCCTATGTTTTCGTATGTCTATGTCCGAAACCCATAGAATTGAAAAGAGGGACGCAAAAGCGAGAGAAGACACAGCATCAAAGGAGTTCTAACTGACGCGTTTATCACGTACTGGACATGAACCTGGGGTAAAGTGGAAGTGGTCCTACAACTGCCAGTCTGTCTTCTGCTAAACAAGGGACTCCTAAAATAGCATTAGAGTGCTAGCTCTAGAAGTCCCTGGCTAAGCCCTGATTTACCCTAAAAGTTATTCTATAAGCTGTGCTACTTGTTTGGCATTACGAGGCCATAGTCAATGAATTCCAAATATATAAACAACTTCAGTGTCACTGGGGTGAGTTTGGGCCATAGACAGCTTGCAAAAGTAGTCCCTGCAGCAGGTTTGTAGAGCTACAGAATCAGAGAGCAACCAGCTAAGCCAAAATGGAGTTCGCCTTGGCTTTGGTGGGTGCCAGCAGCACAAGTGTATATCAGGTGTTGCAGACCCATGGACCAACTGCAGGGAATCAGTGAGATGTTTGCAAATATGGTAATTCCAAGTTCTGCAAGATATTGATTGCCATTTGCCATGCAAAGAGATGGCTAGTACTCTCTTTTAAGTGTACATCCTCATTCAAGATCTTGGACTTGGGAATGTCACAGCCAGCCCTGGCAGAAGCACCCACAGAGTATGTCACTGGGTCTTATTCATGATGTATGACAATACCAGTTTATACACTGCCATAGGACTATTAGTAGAAAATGCTGCCTTTTTTCACCAAATTCCTCTGACAAGGATAGTTGTATTTGAAAATAATTGTGCAATTAATTATATAACTCACAATCATATATCCAGAAACTATCATTTCAAACCATTGGGAATATATAATTCAAGCCAATCAATTTAATTAACTAAAGTAGCATTCATTTTATAATATTTCTAGCATTGCAAATATGTTCTAAGAATTATCTATTAGGCCTAACTTTGATATCTAAATAAATATAGATATGACAAGTGATAACAAAATTAAAAACAAAATATTAGCAAGATTAGGCAGTAGGTTGAATGATTAAGACTAAAAATGCAACTGTTATTTAATATCTTGTTTTTGCTATACTAAAACATTCTGCCTTAAATAATAACATTTGTACTTTTATAATGTTATGTTTCTAAAAAGAGTATTGACTTATATTTATAACTATGGCTATGTTATTGACAAAATTTTATATTTAAGGCTCCTTCTTTAAGCTAGTGATAATTGGCATAGGTGCACTCCCAGGGGGAAGAAGGATAGTCACCTCTTTTAGCAAAGACCTAAACAGAAAATAAAATAAAGGAAAGATTAAACAAGTGAATTTTTTATAAAAATATAGTCTAGGTAGAGCCATTCTATCTAGGTCTTTACTATCTAGAATT